>JAEAOA010002354.1:2050000-2125000 GCA_016746295.1 Potamilus streckersoni | reverse complement strand
CTAAAGGTCTACAAGCCAAAGCGATTATATCCCGGATATTTGATTCTATACCGGTTATTCTTATAGTAAAAATTGAAGGATAAGAAGATTTAGAAAATGTTAAATTCTACTAGTGCATAGTTTTCATTTTCTAGTCTTCTTGGTTTAGACCGCTTGGTTTCAATGTTCTAAGGCGGCGTATCCAGTATGATTCCTTTTCCTTCCTGGTTCGGAACTCCAGCTGTGGTTGTTGGCAATAGCGATAAGTATTATATCACTGAAAGTGTGGCCAGGGGAGGAGAAGTGTTCTGCGACCGGGCTTCTCTACAGCTTTTTTGTCATCCAAATATATATATATATATATATATATATATATATATATATATATATATATACAGAGAGAGAGAGAGAGAGTCTATAATGAGGACTTCCTGTCAATACATAGTCAATACTTATGTCTATTTCTACGCTCCACAGACGAATCATCTGGGAAGATAACATCCGGTTCATTCAGAAGCACAATATGGAGGCTGACAGGGGAGTTCACACTTACTGGTTAGGAGAAAATCATTACGCTGACATGGTATGATACACTAAGATAAAAACTATGCAATGAAATTACTTCTTTAGATTCCATTATCAATATGTTTGAAATTCAGCTGCGATAAGAATATATTCATAACAAAACAGATGTGCTATCTCCTGAATTTCACTAAAGACAGTTTGTTCCAGAATTCCTCTTTGCTTATCTTATGTCTGTTTTTCTCTACCTTGCAGAAACTTTAAATAACATCATTTGTATGTGGTCTTTGACAAGATCTGCTTGCAATAAAATGTACTGTCTAATTTCTAAATAGGTCGTGCCTTGAACCTGAATACAATTATTAGGTTATTTTTCTCCTCCTATGGCAGACAGTAAATCTTGAGATTGGTTTTTATTTTATATGATATAAGTATTCTCATAATCAGCATTTAAAACCACTCCAGGAGTCTAAGTGGTTAGAACGTCTATGTTGCTGGAGGTCGCGAGTTCGAACCCCAATAAAGTCAGACTTATAAAAATGATACTATCAGCTGCATCACTTGACACTCAATATTAAGAGGTTAGTGCTATGACAGGTCACCCTGGTGTGAAGATAATATGACATGCTGTTACATGATGCTACAAGTTTGCGGCATGATACACCAGTGTTAGACATTGCTATGAACTGCCATACTGATGGCATCGTTGTTATATGAATAAAAGTGTTAAACTACTTTTAAAATACACAAACACAGACATACACACATATTTTTTTAAATCTTCATCCATGCATACTTTTGAGAACGATTATCATTTTTTGTTCTAGGTGGTTTAAAAAATATAAATCTTCAAAATTGTTTGCACTCTTTTTTAATTACAAGGAAAGGTAGTCTTTGGTTCAAATTAAAATTTTGCATTGGAAAATATTATTTTGGCTTATTATGTGAAAAAAAGGTTTTAATATAAACATATAGTTTGGTTATCTCCACAGACACATGAAGAGTTCGTGAAGGTGATGAACGGCTTCAAGATGACTAACAGATCCTCCAATGGATGTGGCCATTTCATGGCCCCAAGTCACGTGCAGCTTGCGGACCTTCCAGACGAAGTTGACTGGAGGAAAGAGGGATACGTCACACCCGTTAAGAATCAGGTACGTTTATGATATCGGATAATTGTTGGCAAATAACCTGTGTAATAATTTCTCGCACTGTTTGTAAGTTTTGAACCATTGCCCAAACATGTAGGAAAATAGAGGTCACTAAGTGTTGAGTAATTTGCAAACTTCTTTTTCTTTCACACAAATGAATAGAACTGAGATGAGAATGGGGAGAGAAAATAAACGGAATCAAATGGGACCGGATATGTATACATCGATTAATATAAGAAAAGCAGTAATATTAATCGGTAATTATAATTATACGTAACTGTAGTTGGGTACTAATTTCTAGTAATTACAAAAAATTGTAATTGGTACTAATTTTTTTAAGAAATCACAAGTAATAGTAATTGGTTCTAACTGAGTGACAATAACAAGCAGTTGTCATTGGTTACGAATTGTCTAAGGAATCACAAGAAATTGTAATTGAGTAATAATTTTCTAGGCAATCACAAATAATTGCAATCCAATATTGCGTTCTTATTACAAGTAATCAAGTTTATTCAAGCACTGTCAAAACACAAATAATGAAAATGGCTTTCTGTTTTCAAATTAATTACAGTTTCTTGAACACGTGCTTACAACCAATTTTAATTCTTTAAAAATTAATCAGTAAACAGACAGGCGAATATATTTGGAGGTACATGCATTTTCTGGACAATATTTCTGATTTTAATAATGCATCTCTTAGAAGTGTTAGATAGACCACCCTGTGATGTTTCTAATTACCCAACCAGAACAGTTTCAATCCGCGCATGAAATGAGTTAACAAAAAATTGAACAATCTGTTCTTTTTTGTGCGAGTGCAGTAACTATTTTGTCAAGATATGCGTCTTAGTGCATAATATACCCATTAATCTTATATACCGTCACTGTCCAAACATTATTGTACAATTAAGGAAATTCTTTTGTTGGAATATTTATCCATGCTAATCCTACTAGTACAGAATCGAGAAAATCCATTCCCATCGACGGTTTTTGCCTGGTCAAATACGCAATGAAAATAACATCAACGTTGTTCGAACAGATACAACAAAATATTTCAATCGTTAATGGAAACATGTAGTACTGTAACTCATAGCTTCTCCACGTGTGATATTACAATGTTTCCACTTCTCTAGTGAAATGTTTCCGTACATCTTCAGGTTAATATCCAGGTTAATATCTTGGATGCATTTATCATCGGAAATTCTAGACTTCATATGACACCTCTGCATATTATACATGACATGGATTCCAAGATTGGTTGAAATGCCAGGAACACAACGATGTTTATGGACAGACGTGCTAACGGATAGTACAGTAGCATTAACCCTCTATACTATATACCTGTGTGAGTAGATGGGTAAAAAAAATGCAAAATGCTAAATAATTTTAACAAGACGTAGATAATATCTCACACTCTTAGAATTTATATTGCAAGTTAATATTGTTTAATTTTTTTTTAAAAAAAAAAAGAAGTAATCGCAGATAATCAAAGGTAACCGATTACGGTCCGAAAAGTAAAATAATTTAGTAAATTGCTCTGTTTCAAAATGCCTAATTGCAATTGTAATTCTTATCCAAAGTTTAAAAAAGTATCTGTAATTTAACGATTGAAATCAGTTGACTAAAAGTTTGTTAAATATGATCACATTATTTGCCTTAATAAGGGAAAACAATGCAAACCATATTTATTTACAACTAATTCTAAAATCCTGTATCCCATACCTTCTGTTATTTCATTAACAGCAATTGCACTGGTCTGAAAATAAGAAAGTCGTTACAACATACCGTTTAAATTGTAAAATGAAACTATTAAAGTAATTCAAAAATAAAAAGATAATCTTTTCTTCCGTCTATTTCTCACAGAATGATCAAAAGATTTATTACTAAATTGGTTCTGGACTTCGACACAACCAGAAGGGATCTTCATCTTTTGATTCGTCCAATTATGCTTGTTATTTCCAATGACAACACATAATTAAAATGACTGTTAAGGAAATTCGGCACAAGTCTGAACAATTTATGGTATTTAATAAGTTTAAAAATACAATTTGTTTAAAAGTAGTGCATAGTTAGTGGTTGTTTTTTGCCAATCCAGCAGATGGTATTACTGCGCTAATTAAGTTTTTAATACCCATTCTTCATTTTTCTACATTTTAATTAAATACAGAGCATTAGTTATAAGTTCCAATGCACTAAATCTAAACTAACATGGACAAAACCTATCCAGATATCAATACATGTTGTTTTATTTTTAAAAATGATTCTATTTATAAAAAATTGATTAGAATTTTTAGTATGAACGACCTTTCTGAAATCGGCAGAATCACACATTTCCGTTGTTATTCTTCGTACAAGCCAAAAAGCCGAACTCGACGAAACATATATTTTCTACTTAGAATGTAATGCTGTAGCTTTCTTTTCATTTTAAGCAACAACCTTCACTAATCTTTAAAACTCCATGAAAAATCTAAGTTTTTCTTATGCACTAAATTAAGATTCAGCAACATCTGATTGGTTAATTAGTGTAGTGACGCATATTAATTTAATTAAAGTTGATACTGGCTTTGATCTCATAAACATAAAAAAAAAGAATTAATGTGATATTACGAACAGGACTGTGGCAATACGCAAGTTTTTTCGTGATTTCTTTTAAGGTTAGATTATCGGTGGCAGTAAACTACAATTACATTTTGGTGAAATTTGCACAGAAATATGTGTAAGCAATTATCATTTCTAGTTCTTTGGTCAGCTTTTGTAATTTTGTCTTTATTATATTTACGCTAAATATAAATCGCAACACGAGAGACATGTGGTAAAGCAAATACTTTGACTCTTTCATAGTTTTTGAAAATAATTTATGTTGTAGTATGTTACAAAATATTATCTTCCGCTCTAAATGCGTTTTACACACACACAGATATATATATATATATATATATATATATATATATATATATATATATATATATATATATATATATATATATATATATATATATATATAATAATAGTTATATATATATATATATATATATATATATATATATATATATATATATATATATATATATATATATATATATATATAATTTCAAAGATTACTATCAGTGGCTATTTTGTTTTTATAGGAACAGTGTGGCTCTTGCTGGGCCTTCTCAACGACTGGGTCACTCGAGGGTCAACACTTCAAGAAGACCGGACAGCTCGTTTCTCTCTCAGAACAGAACCTTGTGGACTGCTCACAGAAAGAAGGTATTGAACATTTAATTTTTTTTAAAAATTGTTTACTTTCAGCCATCATTCCTAAGCATTTTATGTTGAATTGGGTTCGATGATACGGGCCATGGTAAATAACTTTAATGGAACAAAAACTTTCCGATAGAAAATCGACCTAAAACCTAACTTTGGAAAGATTGTCGTGGCACATAAACCAAAAACTAGGTACATATTTCCAAACCTTATTATTTCTAAGGCAGGATTGTGGATAGGGATGGAGGATGGTTTTTTTGTTTTCTTTGTTGTATTTGTTTGGGGGGATAAGGATGGGCTCAAGTGAAAACATAGTACACTATAACCTAAATTGATACAATACAAGGTGTGTAAAATTTAACGCAAACATTTACACATACATTATCAGTTTATGCTCGAATCAAAATAGGTGGGTGTTTTTGAAACTTAAATGAAGCAAATGCACTGAAAAAACAGGTCCCACATGCTCTTGCGAGAATGACCCGATTTCAAACTCAAGACATTCTTAATGTATATATCTGACAGAGCAATTTAGCCCTGAACTGCAGTATTATTGTGCCTTCTTGTGAAAGCTGTACGGATGGATAAATTCTTTGATGTGCTCACGTTCTGAGATCACATTTAACATTGACCACATATGTAAATTCCCTTGACCTTATAATGCTGATTGTCCAAAATATGAAAGACTATAGCCACTGAGCAGACAACAATTTTTTTATTCCATCTTTGAATCCCACCACCTGATCTTCGGCTCCATAAAATTACTCAAATGGTCTTTGAACTACATAGGATAAATGTGCTAAAGTCCCGTGAAACATTAAACAAAAGCCTACGTACAGTATCATTTATGTTTTATTTTATAACTTTGGAATGATGTTAAATTTGCGTCCAGCCAGGATTTAAAATCTTAGTAAAATTATATATATATATGTGTGTGTGTGTGTGTGTGTGTGTGTGTGTGTATAAAATCAAGAACTAAATTCAACAAATTATATTTTTGCCAGGCAACCATGGCTGTGGTGGTGGTTTGATGGACAACGCCTTCCAGTACATCATCCTTAACCATGGTATCGATACCGAAGATTCCTACCCATACACAGCCAGGGTAGGTTGTCTGTCTGTATCTCTCTCAGTTTCTCACGTTTATTTTTAAAAATCTACACATACTTTTCAATGACTCCAATAAGAATGATGACCTAATTGAAATAGCACAACGGACTTAGATATGCGATAATACTTATTTATCTTGTACAGAACATGGTATATAATAATAAATTGCAGTCCAAATAGGACTGACATTCATATAGCTCAGTTCAACCTGAACATCACGTGATACATTTTAACGTGAATGGCTCAGAAAAGAACAAAAGAAAATGTATGATCTAAAATGTGTCTTGTTGAAGAAGCTTGCATTTCGATGCTGCAGATGATTATGCGCAAGATCCAACTTTTGCATCAAATCAGCAAAAATTTTAAAGCAGTATTTTTTAAAACCTTATCCAGGAATTATTTTATCAAAATGTGTGTCGGTGCATACTTCTGCTAATGTCGCTAGAGAGAAGAATGTAATCAGCACCGTAGATGTAAAATTGCATTGATATGTTTGCATAGCGATACAAGCATGGTGATTCGGTCCACAAGTTTTTCATCTTTATAATATAACTAAACCATAAAATTTTATAATAAGACTAATATAGTAAAAAGAAACGCGTTACAATGTTAAACTGTATTTACGATTGTCATTCACTTTGATTTTTACTCCGTTGAAAGGACGGAAAATGCAAGTTCAAGAGCCAATCTGTTGGAGCCACCGAGGTCAGCTGCATGGATATACAGAGCCAGAGTGTATCGGATCTTCAGAAGGCCGTAGCAACCGTGGGTCCCATTTCAGTTGCGATGGACGCGAGCCACCGATCGTTTCAGCTGTACAAAACAGGAATCTACTCCGAGCCTGCTTGCAGCCCCACCCAGTTAGATCATGGTGTTTTGGCGGTGGGATATGGCAGCCAGAGCGGCCAGGACTACTGGCTCATTAAGAACAGGTAGATACATAGACGGACAGATAGACATTGTTTCTAATGTCAATTAATCTGGGCAGAAAACAAAAACTCTTGGGAATTCTGTCTTTGGCTTATGGAGAGAGAACGTTAAAGGAAATTCTGAGTATTTCTTATGAGGCAGCTTCTCCAGTTATCTCTGGAGTAAATCTCTTTAAGTGCTAATGTAGGCGATAGAAAACTATAATCAAACTGATATATCGTTATAAAAGAAAATACTCAAACACTGTCAATATGGTTTGATTTCACATGAAAAGCTTAAAGAAAATACCATTTCAAGTGTTTACAAAATATTATTGCTCTTATTCAACACGTAGTTAATAACACTGTTGTACATCAATTAATAGAAACGTCGTCGTCGCATTCCATGCCATGTGCTATCATGAATATCGAATTATTCAATTTTCCTTTTAAGGTTATTACTTATTTATCCATTTCAGCTGGGGCACCGTTTGGGGAATGCAGGGTTACTTTATGATTGTCCGAGATCAGAGGAACATGTGCGGTGTAGCCACTATGGCCAGTTTCCCCACCGTGTAACGAGAGCACTGTTGAGAGTGGCATGTGATGCACTGTTTAAAATCTCGGTCGAGCACGTGCTTCCTCTAATTTTAAGTGCTTGATGGTTTCATGGGTGATCTGATTTATGAGCTATTTTGTATCCTGTTGAGAAAATAAAATCTGAAATAATGCTAAAGATTTTCATTTATTTTCAATTCAAATATATCTTGTATGGTACCACAAGTGAAGTATATTCGGTATGAATGCAGTAAAATAAAATTTTATTTTTTATGACATTTTCCAGACTCGAAGATTAAACTCACTACTCGGCACAACACGCTCACCTCTCCAAAATTTCGTACATTCGCCTCACTTTCATAGGCTCATCATATAAAATAATATAAAATAATATAAAATAATATAAAATAATATATATATATATATATATATATATATATATATATATATATATATATATATATATATATGTATATATATATATATATATATATATATATATATATATATAGATATATATATATATATATATATATATATATATATATATATATATATATATATATGAAATAAGAAAGCGGTAGAATTGGGTAAACCTAATCTGACGCAGTAAATCAGTAAATTACATTTTGTCATTACGTAAACTATTTGATCTTAAAAAAAACAATGCATGCCCTATTCAGCAATGTATAACTTCAGATCAGGAGCTGTACCTTCAGAGAGAAATGAACGACGTCTAGTCAAATTTCTTTACGATATAATTGTTTCAATGTGTGAAATGTAAGACAGTTTCTATTTATTTGTTTTAGCTCATAAATTACTCGTTTTTGCTGCTACAGATACAGCTTTTGCAGTCACACAAAATCAAGCTTTGCATGCCATGATGGGAAATCTTATATTTTTCAAATCTGAAATATGTGAATGAACAATTACAAAAATTGTTTCGCAACTAACTCTATGTTCATATATATATATATATATATATATATATATATATATATATATATATATATATATATATATATATATATATATATATATATATATATATATATATATATATATATATATATACAAACTCCAGTAACCACTTGAAGAGTACAAGTTGGGTGGAAGCGTGAAGGAGAATTTTTATATTTTGCCAGAATAACAGAATAATGTTTGTTACAGGACTACTACTTTCTTAATAGAAATCACATAAAAAGAATAATGAACATTTCATAATGAACATTTCATAACAAAAAAGTTCAATGAGAATAATTTTTATCTATATTAAATTTAAGAATATATTGGTAACATTTCACTTCAAATAAGAAACAGTTTTCTTTGCAAAAGACATTACGAATCAACATTATCATAAGTGACTGAAATAAATTTTCCTGATCATGCTGCAGATATTTATCAAAGTTCGATTAGGTCAGTACTAGGTTGGCCTGAAGTTGCACCAGCTTATCACGGTCCCCCAGAGCTACATCGATCCGACTTTGTCGTAGATGTTAAAATATTTAAACAACTTCCAGAATATCGAAAAACTTATCCATTTATAGAGATTACGCATTCTTATCGTGGTTTATACACATTATTCTTATTTTATAGATTTCATTCAAGGCAAGAAAGGTACAGCAAGAATATCGACACTTAATGTCGATGAAATTAACTCAAGATCAAGACCAATTAAATCTGAATATGAACGTGTGTTAAATGATCTAAAAATTTTTTTTCCAGCATCAACACTTTTTATAACGATGATTTAAAAAATTAGATAATTAAAACAATACAACATCTAAATCAAGTCGCAGCTGACTTAGAATTTTCTAAATATGTAAATAATGCTATCGTTGACAGAGATAAAAACATTAAACGCACGTGGAGATAAATTTTCCAGTACCTACATAGTTAATGAAGATGGTCTAATATAATGTGTAAGTCATAACCGGTTATTTACGACAGTACTTCTAAAAAATTATGGAATTACAGAAGAGCGGCTATTATATAATTCCGGTATTTAACTCTGAGGAATTAAACAAATCAGTTAATGATCTCATTGATGAACTCTTTAAAAGAATACGTGATTCATGGAGAAAAAAAATAATCCCGCCACCAGCAGTTCTGAAATATAATAAGGACTCATTTGGAACAGGTCATCATATTTTACCTAAGATTGTTAATATGACACTAACAATCGCAGTGAATCTAGTATGCGATATAATTGATAGTAGTTATCACGTAGAACTTTCAAAGTCTAACCAACCCCAGCAAGGATATATATTACATTCAACCAGTAAAAAAGCGCCACACTGGTAGCTCATTGTGTCTGAGCCAATATATTAAGTCTATCTGCGTGTACACAATCCATTATTGTCAAGAACGAATTTCAAACTCACAAATCAAGATGGCAATATAATTAATTTGAGAAACGAGACGCTTTATATTAATTTGTACATACAATCGTGGAGTAAATAATATAATTAGGAGAAAAAAATAAAGATTTTTAAAATTTATTTATTTTTATGACAACATATTTGATTAACAAAACTGAGCTAGTCTGGATAAAAATCTTTGATTAATTTATAGCAGTAGGGAGAGCGAATAAGCAATACTGAGTGGACAGCGCGTAAAATAAACGTGTCTAACACTTTGTCGAAGATAAAGTAACTAGATGAGCTAACCCAATTAAAGAAGTTTTTGGTTTTAGCGCTATCGACCCTTTTTCAGCCTCGTAAGAACCTATATTTTTGGTAAATAAGGTCTCAACCAAATGGTCTGTTCACCCTCCCTGCTGCTCTCTTACACACACACACACACACACACACACACACACACACACACTGATACATTGATATAAACAGGAGTGGATACAAACACAAGTTGCCATTGAATCGACAGATCTCTATCATTGTCTATGTACAGCATTTCTTTTATTCTTTTTTAACTAAATTACTTACGTAAATTACAAGCTTAAATGAGGTTCATATTACTGTAGTAATAATTAAAGTGGATGACTTTAATTCAACCCTGGTATAGCTAAGTGTGATGTATGTTTGATAGTAAATACATAAATATATACTTGTGCTTATATTATTAGATACATGCTTACTTTATTGTGTTTTAGATTGTTGTCTAACATCAAAACTTACCACACTCTCATCATGAAGTAGAGTTCGAAATGCTGCATTCATCAATTCATCATCGTCTCTTTATAAGGTGTTTTCAGTTACAAGTAACGTGTGTCTCAGTAATTTTACAGGATCAGTTGCATCACTCATTTTTAGAATTGTCATAGTCGTTGACCACGATTTTAGATAAAAGCCAAGTTAAAATAATGGATAGAACACAATTCAATGTATTGTCAAAATTTGACCGATAGTGACATAAATACCACTGGACACGACGGTTATTGCCCCAAAGTGTTTTCTCAGTCTACCCAACGACCTCCACTTCTGAAATTAGTCTTTCCAAAACTTTACTGAAAAGTTCTGAATCATCATTTCCTTGTAACTGAGATACTTGTTAGTATATATTAAATATTTCTAGTCAATATTTAAACCAAACTGATTGTGTAATGTTAGCATTACAAAAGTTGTTGGGCTAGTTGCTATGACGTAGAAAGTTTTTGGTGTCACTTTAAGATGCTGGATATGTGAGTTTACATTTGGGTTTCACAGCCTACTGTCCTAATCGCGATAGTTGATTGCCGTCTTTGCTTACTCACAGCGATTACCATATCCGATTGCTCATTATAGATGGCTACTATTTTAGCTTAGTCGTGATAGCTGATTTTAAAATCTTCTCCGTAACAAATAATATTCTAGAAATTGCGCACTGCCTTGCAATCTTTACCGTCTTTACCATCATACTTAACTCATGGCCCTACTTTTAGCTATTTTTTAAATCTGTATAAATCCATCACTGATCATGTTATTTTTTGACACAATTCTGTAATTCTCATTTTGAATGACCATTGTCATTTCCTTTACTCTATCACAACAAATGCCCATTCACTTTTCAAAACATTCGTAAAAACTACCACATCTTAAAAAAAATTAGGACAAAATATCGATTTTGAGTGACTAACTATCCAAAGCACTCATTATAACGATTCATTCGTTAACTATCTTATTTTGCACAGTAGGCCCTATATATTTATTCTCTGCCAAGTTCTATTTGTGTAACGAAGGGCAGATTCGCCGGGCATACAAAGTTAATTCAACCTATCATCGACGAAAATGAAAATAAATAAACATAATTTTCAGGGTAAAATCGACTGTTGAATCTGTTGTTTTTTTTTTTGTTTTGTTTTTCTTTTCGTGTATATCAGTATTATCATACCCTGTGAATCAGTGCTATCTTACCCTGTATACTACTGTTTTACCGTATTATATTGTCTACAATAGCAACTGTCAAGTATTTCACACGGAAGAAATCTCACGGCCAAGATTTTCTTAAGTTCATATGTTTGATATTCATGTTTCACTAACAAATATTAGGTACCGTTTTTACCTTAGTTTCCCTTACAAATTTACTTAACTTTACGGCAGTTAGCAAGCAGGCAGCCAGCCGTAACTAGCATTTATTTTTCTTAAAAACGTGTATAGAGAACGAGGGTCACAGTGAGAGGGTTGTTTTGAGATGCGCACTGACATTTCAATATATACTGTATGGAGGGTCCTTCTCTGTTATAAATCATATCTATAACCATTCTCAGTAAAACAAATAAATACGGAAACAATAATGTGTATGATAATTTTACTTTCTTGATTATTCTGGAAAATACAAACAAGGGAGATATTATGTCATCTATTTTCATTTTAAAAAAAAAGTTTTTATATATCTAAGTTCTTTTTCATACCGTCTATTCTGCACGTATATAATTTTTTTCTGCCTGTTTACTTGCGATGATGTAAACATTTCTGCTTTTTATGATAATAGCAGTTGTCGTTTAATTTTGTTGTTTTGGGTCATCGTTATTTTTCATGTCAAGATAGGCAATATACGGAGGTAAGAAGAAATGGCGGTGGTATAATTTGGGGAAAACCCAAAAAGATCCACCTACTCAGGGGAATCTACTGGCAAGCTTTCTCATTAACCAACATTGGTCGAGCACGAGAATCTAACCAACGTGGTCAAAGGTGAGATGATAGTGAGTAGAACACTCGGCCGTCCAAAGCACCCGTTTGTAAATAAATCAAACGAAACAATGTATTCAAATATTCCTTTCTTTAAACGATGGTCAGTCATCGTCAGCAACATCTTCATTATCACCAAAACTAGACAGTTGTATCCTAAAAACTTCTGGAGTAAATAACGGTTATCATTAAAAATTCTTTCATGCAGACTCCTTGGTAATTTAATATAATAAAATCGATTCAGCTAAAGAAAAGAAACCAATATTGTGAAAGGGACGTTGTTATTATTGAAGGATTTTTAAAATGGAAAGCCAAAAAATATTGGTTGGTATTATCCTCAACATTTGTACAGTATTTAATTCTGATTGGATATTACACAAAACTTCAGTTCGACACAGCTATTCTATAGACAGACTAATATACTGTTTACAGAGGTTTTTATGATTCCATTGTGAGCTTAATAAACTATTCTCATTTTTCATGTTCCTATTTCCATTAAAAATGCATATTTGCACAATGATTCCCCAGAGCATAAATCTGTCCAAACACACACACACGTGCGCTCGCACCCTGTGTTTTTCAATTAGAAATAATATCCATATTTCATTCAGCAATTATACGTCAAGGCATTTTTGCCCGACATTTTGTGAGGTCATTGTATTACTACTTTGTTCTTGTCGTCGTCATCTTCAACATCATCCTTTGTAAGTATCTTGCATGTGCCCTGTAATATTTTATTGATTACTTGTCTACCTTCCATGCAAAAGAGTAGCTTACACAAACTTTTTTTATTAGAAGTACGAAATGTTCCTACGGATATCTTTGTGAAATATACTTACGAAAGAGCGTAAGATTTTCTTACGCGTAAAACGGTAAAAAAAATTAAAAAAAATAATGTGCGACATCATACATTGCGCCGTAAAACGGGGCCCAGATGCGGCAGTTAGATTAAGTGATTTTCTCTCTTTTTATAAGTTAAAATATTACTCATCACGACAGATGTTGCATGCTTTGTAGTATGCACATTCCAGACATTGAATAGAAAACTAAATTATTTAGGAGACATTGATATATTTAGGAACAGATACTCTTGAGTACTGTTCATTTAGTGTAATTACGAGCTGGACATAATTATCAGAGGCAAAGTTAGGTTCACAAATTATTTTTAGAGTAACCCCCCCCCCGGTCTTGACATACCCCCCCCATAAACCTTGCCTGAATAACGGTATTGTGCAAGTCGTTTAACATTCTCTTGCAATCTCGTGTTAAGTGTGTATCTAGGAATAGAAAAAAATGGTTCTTGTAATAGACTGAAAAAATTAGGAGGAATACACATATTTGTAGGATAAAAGCCAGACCGGTAACAAATCGTGGCACCGAAAATCGTATTGCGTTATGTATTGCCAAAACAGCAAACTAAAATTATATATATATATCGAACAGAGGCGTCACTCGTGGTATATGTGCGGTAACTCATGGTGTCACCCCCATGAATCCCCTTCCTGCAGTCATTTTGGTGTCATCCCATCTGATGGTGTCACCCAGTGCAGTCCGCACCATCTAGTGACGCCACTGGACTCATCTAATAATACGTCAAACAATTAAGACAAAAATAACTTTGAACATTTAAAAAGAACGTGTCTTACTGGCAAATATCTTTCTACAACGACCAATATGGAAACGGGAAATGGGGCGGAGTTTCATCGAACGATTTCCGCGCCTTCAAATTCTACCAATGAAACACGTGTCATACATGTGACTGCATTTGATAGAGACACGTACCACACTCGGAGTTCAATTATTAACATTCTGATCGTGTACACGAGGTCAGCCATGGTTTGGTACATATTGCAAAGTAGCCACAGATAAGGCTTTATGTTCCTTAAGACAGCTTACATCACAAGGCAGTGCACAATCTCTTGAAGATCATACATTTCCGAGAGAATTTATAAATGAACTCTCACAAGCAGTACAGGGTTTAGGCATAAGCTAAATAAGCTACAGCTTAAGGCCCCAAAGTCTGAACTCAGTCTGAAGGGGCCCCTCAAATTTATTTTATACCAAATATGGCCTCTATAGCTTCCCATAGCTTAGGGCCTCGCTTTGTCTAAATCCTGCACTGCTCACAAGCAAACTAAGACTATCTGATGTTGAACAAAATGCAAAGTCATCAATACAATATTTCATCACATGACAATTAGCGGAAACGATTGGTGTAAGTACGTTTGCACCAGTCATTGGTTATCCTGTGCCCCATGTACAATGTCATTTACGTTGCAACATAATGAATGAGACTTTAAACAAATACAGGAATATGGAAGTAACAAATTCAGTTGGATTGCTTTCTTACTTTACTGCACAGCAATAATCTTAAGTACCGACATGACTAGCTCTAGATCAAGGCGAGCGAGACAACCGCCTTGGGCCCCGCTCCTTTAGGGGCCCTGTGCTGCTGGCGGAAGTCAACTATGCAATGCAATTTTATTTTTATTTTTTGCTATGGGCCCCGCTCATCGCTAGCTGTCTTGGGCCCCACACATCATAGGGCCTTTACTGAGTGCCGACATAACTGGAGTAATGTGCCTTGTGCACAGTTGCTGAGCCAAGGCTGGTCTGATGGTAGAATTCGAACCCGCAACGTTTCAGTCCTGTGTCTTGCACACTAACCAATGTACCATAACATTTGATGTAATATAGTTAATTTCCTGCTTAGGCACATCAACGTTCCGCTAAAATAATTGTAGCAGAGATATATAAAACATATTATTGAAAAAGCAGAATTGTTGCTTGCGATTTAGTATTTTTGTCTCGTTTAATACACAGAAGAAATTTCAAACTTAAAAATTAACAAAGGAACTCTTTAATGATAAATCTAATGGAAAATAAATAAGGGCAACGACCTGTTGGAAATGGCCCATGAGGGCGGAGTCACTTATGTAGATCTCTACGCCTCTAGATTAATATTCATGATGATCTTTCACGCATGTAAATATTATTGATCGTGTCACGTACACATTTCGAGTCCAGTTATAACATTCAGTTGGATTTGTTAATGACCTTTTCATATATTTCCTTCTGTTCGTCTACATTAGGTAAGACGTTGATAGTTGATGGTTCAATATTGGACATGTAGGCGATTTCTTTCGGGTGTTGCAGCAAAGACATGATGTACACGTATATTATATATTTACATTATATCAGAGCTACATGTATATACAATATTCGCGATTACAATTTTCATGCAATGTTTTTTTGCAGAATAAATGTTTGTAAATCGCATACTTAGTCTCGGCAACATTAAGCACATATGAAACATAAACCTCATGTGTGCTTGACATAAGTTCGGTGTACAGTTGCATCACATTCTCTCTCTCTCTCTCTCTCTCTCTCTCTCTCTCTCTCGCACACACACACGCACGCACGCACAGAAGTAAAATAAAGTGGATACAAGCATAATTTGTCACTTAATAAACTGATCTTTATTGTTGTCTCTATGTAAAAAGGTGTGTTTTCAAATTATAATTTTGAAAGGTTTTAATATTAATAATATGGAATGCAATGATTACTTCCAATTGCAGGGTTTCTTTTATGTTTTCTTTTTTTAACCATCGCTGGAGCCTAAAAATGTGCTTTATTAATTGCTTCCATGCTCCCAACCTCATGCGCTATTTAAAAAAAATTGTTATGATTTTTAACATAATTATTAGATAAATAATATTGTAATAACCATCTGACCATATTGACTTTACATTGTTTGGCGAGTTTCCTAACATTTCATTCTGCTTCGAAGCCAAATCACGTTCGACTGTTTGAATGCACTACACATTTCATGAAGGTGAGTACTTTTATCCACCTTGGACTTGACCGGATAGAACATGTTATATCTGATTGGCTGATGTAACCATTTGGCTACGCCTATCTAGTTAATAATTAATCATATAACAAACGCACGTCCTTTACAGCGTTGCATTACGCAGTTCACTTTGACATTGTAAGAAGTGCAATTTTTATGTGTCATTTTAGTTAGGATTCACAGAAAATGAAGGCAGCAAGACTCATTCGGGTGACATTTTCGCCGGCTTCGGCACGATGTCAGGCGTACAGTTCGGAATCAAGTGCTCCAGCAACCGATTCAGGGAATAAGAAACACTACCCGCTGGTTGTAATTGGAGGGGGCGCCGGCGGGTGCTCAGTTGCAGCCAAATTTTGCCGGAAGTTGGGGAAAGGAAAAGTCGCCGTTGTTGAACCTGCTGAGGTAAACATATTCATAAGTGAAATTTTTGATATTATGATTTTAATGGCAGCCTATAGCAGGCCATTGCAAACCAACGCCCAGGCCAGTCTCACCTTCAGAGACCCCCTACTGGGAAAAATACCATAAATATCGCTAATAGGGGCCTGTGCACCCCTTCGCGGTGGCTTGTCACCACGGGCGGTTGCCAGTACCACCCGACCCTTACGACGGCCATATATATATTTTGATCACAATACTGAGTGTAGTATAAGGGCATCATTTCAGTATAGGGGTGGGGGATAGTATGATAGCTTCCTACGTAGTCCTGCGGTGTAAGACGCATGCTTTATGTTTTGGTGCTTGAAAAATATTGTATATGTCTTACATTCAAGGACTAGCTTCTTACGTTATCGATGATTGTTTGGTATTGGGGTATTCGAGGTTTTTGGGTAATTGTATGCAGAACCCAGCTGTCGTGTACTTGTCAACTCGGGCTGATCACAAGTTGATCCACATCACCAGTTTTATTTTGGAAAAATGTCGGAACTGCTGTTAAGTACATTATTTCTTAAAATGCACCAATGAATTTAACGTTTTCAAAACTTGACCACACCTAGTGTTCACCAATAAAATTTATATTGTAAAATCGATATCAAATTAACGTATCGCTTATCGGATTATCCTGATTCTCTGATGATTTTATGCACGAGTCCGATCACATGATTACCATATTTTTCAGGAAGCAAGAGATTGAATCTCTGGTTGCAAATACGAGTCAAACCATTGAGGGTTTTAATGCTGTTGTCAGGTGGCTTTTGCAATTGACAGGTGTTGACGTAAAGACTATTGTTCACAGTTGATTACTTTTTATTGTCAGACCTGGGTTTTTTTTCCCACAGTCTATGGATGAAATGCACTTTCATGCTCATGTCTGTGTGCCCATTCTCACTGACAATCCTGCCCTAACCCCCAATCACAAGTGGTTACATGTGCATTGTTTTGTGTGTTATTGATTTTTAACGTAGCTTTAAAGAAATTTTCAGTCATATCACTATGATGTCTGCAGTATGGCAGTTTGCAGTGATGTTTAGTGCTGGAGCATCATGCTGCAGACATCTAGTATAATGTCCGGCCCAGTGAAATTATACTGTCACCAGGCTGACCAGTCCTGACACTAACATCTGAATGCTTATCATCTAGTGATGCAGCTTTTAATACAATTTTATTTGTCTTTTGGTTTGACTCAGCCAGAGTTCAGACCTGCAACCTCCTGCATCAAAGGCGGAAGCACTAACCACTAGGCCACTGGAGCAGTTGCATTGTTAATTGTTTTAATTCGCAAACAAGTTTCTGTTGTTGGAGGGTACAGGTGACAATTAGAACCAATGAAGTAGTACCCAATAGTCAAATTGATTTACAATTTGGGGAGCATTATACATCAAGATCTTAACAAATGGGGCAAGTATATGGCATCATAAGAATATCTTTTTAGTATTACTTTGATATCAGAGTAATGCCATTACATAATTTATAATCTGCATGGTATCCATTTATCTGTTGTTTCCCATGATAATCTAATTTAAATGGGAAAGTAAATATAATGTAATAAAAGTGAAGATAAAGCAAAGAACAAATATCCTGTGTGTTTTGAGTTTTAATGTAGTTTAAAAAATTTCAGTCATATTGCTACAGTATCTTTAGGGTAGCAGTTAATAGTGATTTTTTACACTAGGGCATCATGCAACAGACATTAAGCATCATGTCCCACCCATTCTCATTATCTTGACACCAGGTTGACCTCATAATGCTAAGCGCCAAAGCTGGTACCTTTATGGGTTCACGGCAAAGTGTGTGAAAAAAAGAAGGCTTTGGTGTAATATATCCCCTTTATGTAGACCACCAGGGAAATTCTTACCTGCCATATTCCCAGA
This sequence comes from Potamilus streckersoni, assembly GCA_016746295.1. Lineage (NCBI taxonomy): Eukaryota > Metazoa > Mollusca > Bivalvia > Unionida > Unionidae > Potamilus > Potamilus streckersoni. Next base: position 2,106,235 of record JAEAOA010002354.1, on the reverse strand, counting down.
CAGTGTTGGGGGTTTGGTATGGGATGAGACTCAAAAAGTGTTTTGAATACCTGGGGGGTATGATGAATGTTCATGACCAAAGAAAACAAAACAATTTCATCAAATTGAGAACAAGATAACTTTATATATAAGCCTATAGAAAATATTTGGAAATTCAGATCTGAAAATTAGTTGTTTGCCTTGTTCAAGCATATAGCATTACTTAACAACGAAAAAATATCTGGAGGACAAAGTATTATGAAATATCGTCACCATACATACACATGTGTGCAAACACATCATCACAGCATACTGACATTCATTCAAAACATAAAACATTCCCGTGATATCATAGGAAGCTGGTCCTACAATGTAAGATGTATCACATAATATATCATTCATGTAAAATGCCTTACACTGTAGGACTACGTAGGAAGCTATCATATAATCCACAATCCACCTGGATTAAATTTAGAGTTTTACAAAAAGATGTTGAAAAACAATGAAGGCATAGGTTGAATGCTTTGTTTTCTTCACAGAAATGGCATGTATACATAGCAACTGTAAATTCTTTGAACAAGCGGGTCCCTGTGTGGCCAAGTGGTCTAAAGCATTCTCAGTTATTGATGACTGCCATATCACCTGTCTGTGGGTTCGATTTTTGGATTTAGCCATTGTGGTTATGTGAAAAAGCTTGCCAGTAGTTTCTTGTGGGTTGATGGTTCTCTCTGGGGTTTCCCAGGTTCTTCCTCCACCATTAATACTGGCAGCCATGTACAGCCTATTGTGTATTGAAAAATGGCATTAAACCCTACAGCGCCAACTTTAAACAAGCACTCAATAATGGTATCATTTTCAAAGAATTTGATTAAGATGAAATTATTATATATGGTTGTGTTAGAATGTCTTTAGTAGCACCGTGAACAATGTTGTGCTTAAAGCCAAGGCCAGAATTAAGTGGAATCTTTGAACATATATTTTGGAAGTTATTGTAAATAATATAATAGAATTTTGCAGATTTCTAACCCTCTTTTCACTAATAATGAGTCTTAAAGGGTTGGCAGCTTTGCTTAGACCACTTGACCATTCAGAGCCCCAATGTATATTAAACAGTAAGTGATAAATAATATTTTACATGTATTTACCTATAACCTATTAAAAAAATTCAGCAGAATTTACAGGTACAACCTATTTTGTATTAAAGTTATTTATGACAGCCAAAATAGCAACCTAATATTGTATACAGGTATTTGTTCTTGTGTTCTTCAGTGGAATTTGGTGAGTCAATTTAGCCATGTGTTGGGGAAAAAGTTTACATTTTTTATTTTGATTTACTGTTATACATATTAATGGTGATTTATTAAGATTTGTGATAAGATATTGATTGGTTTTGGTTTGTTTGTGACAGTTAAAGACTTTAGATCATTCCCGAGGCATCCACTATGGTGTAGTCTTTTGTTGAGACATGGGGTGCTTTGCAAAGGAGGATTAAATTTGGTGATTTAATGCACCTGGTGGTAGATATTCTTGATATAGGCAGTGTATAAGGCAGGGTTGCACGGCATATGGCCCACATACACATTGTATGCAGTCTACAGTCCATGTCCTTACTTTACTTGTGTATATTTATGCTTTTATTATAGACATAAAAGTTTGGTAGTTTAGTTGCAATCAAGGTTGATTCTGGCACATGTTAAGGTTTGAATTGATCACACCTGTGATGAGCAGAATAAGGAATTTTGTGTATCAAGAGATGAGAAGTTGGAGCAGAGTAAGAGGGCTAAGACAGAGTATCCGCCATGTTATTTATTAAAACTGAATATTTTCTAGAAAGGAAATGTCAACATTATTGTGCATCGCATGTAAGTTGAGCATAACACCAGAGGAAGTTACAAGTGTTTAATTGCAATAGTAAAAATGCTGATTTCCAGATTAAATAGTCTGGGAACATTTTGGATTGTTACAGAATGTCATACCTTGAAAATCAGGAAGAGAATATATTCAATATTTCAGCTCACTCTGTTTTACGGTGAGGGAAATTAGAATGTAGTATAGTGGCAATTCTGTAACTTTACATGCAGAAGTCATCAGTGAGGATTAGCAAACTTTTTGTGGTGTATTAGCCACAGCTGCATTACAAAATTTTAATTGAATATTATACAGTCACACAGGCACATACATTTATAGATTAATAAATGTACGAATATGTGAAAAAAGATTATTTGAACATTCCAAACCATTCAGGTTGAGGATTGTCATAATGTTTGTCACTGACATTATTCACATTATATTTAATTTTCTTAACTAATTGACATGTACAACTGGGTCATTGTGTTTCTCATTACATACTGCCAATGGCCAGTGCAAGCCTGTGTACATTTTCTGGGGATACACTAGCCAGGCTTTTTTATCAAATACATTTCCTAATCATAACATATTAAAATAATTACTGTTACCTCACAAGCCCATACCTCCAAGGCCACAATATTTTAGCTAAAATGCTGAAAGTAACCTGCCCACCATTCTGGCAGCTGGATAGCAATATCCTCTTCATACGGAGATTGGTGCCGAATCCTGTGAATAATTCAGTTGCTATTTTACTTGTGCTAAGTATCATGCTCTCTGCAGACATAAGCCTCCTAACCCGCAGTTTTGGAAGTTTTCTCCCTGAAACCAAGTTGGGGGAGTATTATGGAAGGGAAATATGTTCCATCTTTAAATTTCCATCTTTCCTTTCTTATTTAAGCAACATTTCTGGCTTTTAAGTGTCATCAGTTTGCCATCCTACATCCTTGGGATGTACCTGCGCAGGTCACATTTGCATTAAGTCCAGTTGCTTTTAGTTGCATTTAATTACGTGCAGGTCTGGTGTTTGATACAGGAACTTGTATAATATTGTTGTATTAATTCTACTATGGTCGAATACACACAGGCAAGTAGTAATCTGGTCTTATTGTTCACTTTATAGAAGGGTTTGAACCTTGTCTGAGTCATACCAAAAGCTAAAAATGGACTAACAACTGCCTCGCTTGGTGCTCAGCATTAAGTTTGAGTTGGGACTGGTCAGCCTGGTGTCAGGATAATGCAACTAGGTTGAACATCAGCCACATGTCTGCAGCATGATGCCCCAGTGCTAGGCATCACTATAAACTGTCTCTCTGCAAACATTGTAGCAGTATGACTGAAAAAATGTTAAAACTACGTCAAAAATCTAAATCACACATTTCATTGAACATGTGTTGGTTTATTGATTTTACCTGTATATGCCATTGTTTATCCTTTCCTACAGGTAACTTTGGAAGTATCAATAATGATGCTTCATTGAATTTTTATGTGCACATTTGGTGTGTGCCATAGAAAACTTATATTGGCGTATAGTTTCTACCATGGTCATATTGGTACAGGTTAGTTTCCTGTGCATAGTTTAGTTATAGAATCCTCTTCATAGTTGCTACAAGTGACAGTTGATTGATTTTACTAGTATAGGAAGTAAGTTGGACTTACCTAACTTTTCATAGAATTTCTATTGTAGTATCCACTTGCTATGTATTAATAGGATGCCTGAGTTGTCTAAAGCGCTTTCCGTTATGGATCACTGCCATCTCACCTCTGCCTGGGTTTGAGTTTAAGATTCAGTGAATGTGGATATGTGAGAGAGCTTGCCAGTAGCTTCTCGTGTGTCGGTGGTTCTTTCTACTGATTTCTTGGTTTCTTCCTTGACCATTAATACTGGCCACATGTATAGCCTATCATGTGCTGAAAAATAGCATTAAGCCCCCAAATAACAACATGTATTAATAGTGATGTTTCATTAATCTGTATATATGGGTAGCCACATGCATCATTTTACAGACAATTTTTCATTGTGTATATAGCATTTATTATGCACTCTGAAGTTCATAAGCTGGACATGTGCCACACAACACCTGTATATATTGTCTGCTCGTTTACTGATTTAGACCATGGTTGAGACCAGAGTGACATCCACTCTATATGTGTAGTTTACTCTGGCTGCGAATCCATGAATACTTGTCTGATATGCATGCAATGGGCAGCAGTACTGGGGATACCATGCAGAGAAGTCACTTTGCAGCAGTACCGGGCATACTAAAATGGAAGGTGCAGAAGCAAGACCTTGAGGGATTAGGATGTCATCAGTTTGCATGCTAGGGTTTGACACCATATCATTTGCTGGGGAAAGTGACTGGTTACCATCTCTCATACCAAAACTGATGACCAGCTTCATGGATCAATATTCCATGCTACATTCCAGTCTCAAGAACTGGACAATGTCATGAGAACCAAGATGGCCTTGTTCCATCATGACGGGACATATATCTATTATCAGGCCCTATTCCATCATGACTGGACAATGCCATATACCTATTATCATAATGGGTCACAATATGAGCCAACAGAAGAATTAACTTTGTCAGTTTAATAAGCAAAGGCTAAATGGACACTCATGGATTAGCCCATGCAGATGATGTCAGGCTTAGTGTCTCGGTAATCAGACTTTGCCACTTAAATAGAACTCGTACTTAGTGACAGCATTGAGACCTTTGAAAGTTAGTAAGCTACCATCCTCATCATTTGTCTCCAGTTAATTAATTCTCAAGTAACACAAGAGACGTCGGCTTCAACAATTTTGTTTTATTTAAACAATAGAACTTGCTCACAAGTTCTAACGTTGTATTAGATATTACTTGATGTGTAAAATACTTTGCATTACGGGTTTTGGCTGAAGAAGTTTTTGTCAACTGCCAAGGAATTCTGTCCTCCTTGTCCATCTACATCAACTGCCTAGTCTAAAGATCACGCATCATTGAATAAACTGGAGGAATCTGCTTTCAAATTACTTCTAATTCTATAATTACTGACATTCTGAACTGCTTATAAGGTCTGTTACAAGCCCCATCTGTTAATTGATACCTTTTTTCACAAAGATCTCTTTCCAAACTTTAGTCAGTGATTTTAGAAGTTACATTCATCATGTTTCCATTTGGATAACAAAGCAGTTGATTATGAAGTTGCAGCTTGGGGATGACAAAGCAATCCTTTTGTACATGATGATTTTAACAACACAGCAGTTGGTGTGCAATGCTTGAACTGTAAGCTGAATGTTGGATTTTGTATCTGTGGCAATCTTTCAAGAGGTGAAATACAGCACTTGTTCTCCTACCCTGAATCTCACAGGATAGGCATTGGAGTCATTTTCCAGCATATTATTTGGAGCTGCCCAACATACTCTGTACTGACAGCTAATAACATACAGCTGATTTATCAAAGATGTAGTGTTCTCTACCACCACCTTTCTTAACACCAAGATAAATCATAGCTATACTTGCAACCAATATCATCTAATATCTTTAATGATCAATTCGATGAAAATATGCAAACAAGCCTTGTAAGGTAGGAGACCAATTTCCTTCACTCATTATCTACAGCTCCTCGGCTGACAAGGCAATCAACAAAACACCTCACCATAATGCCTTTAGGATAGGGCCATTAGCAAGCAGTCCTTCCAAATCTTTAACTGTTGAAAACCATAGTTCCCTTGAACAAGGTGGACAAGAGGCAGAGAGAGGGTAATCAAAATTTGCCAGCAGTCTCAGCACAAGAGCCTATCTATCTAAAATAAAATGACATATGCATGCCACCCTTAGCCCAGATTCCAATGGTGGAAGGCCTCCAAAATGACATATGCATGCCACCCTTAGCACAGATTCTAATGGGGGAAGGCCCCAGTTCTTTGCTAACAAATGGGACAAGGCATGCCATGATGACCTGTGGACCTGACACTTTGTATCAGTTTCAATGACCACTTTTGTTCAGGGTTCCTTCAGATGTAAACTTTACATATTTTGCCCAATTATCAACCTAAGCACACTTGTTAAATTTATTCACACTACTTGCTAACAGAAATCTCCAGGAAAATCAAAATATTCCCTGATCTAGTCAATGAACCATAACTGCATGTGTTTTATCTCAACCAATTTGCGGAACCAGTATGTCTGAATCATTTAAACAAACCCTCAGCAACAAATGATTCTTACAATAAGTGGTATAGAAATCACTCGAGCATGATGGCCCTCCACCTTAGAAACATACAAAGGCAAATGGAAACTTGTCATACAATGGTCTACCAAGGAACATTTTACACCACTGCAGGAATCAGTACTTTAGATAGCCAACTTCCTAATATGGCTCTTTGACCGGAAACAGCTAGCAACATACACAATCAAAGGTATAGTTCCACCATCACTGCCACCCTGCATCATCATGGAAGATAATATTGAAAAAAGCAAAGACCTATCTGATTTTGCATCCAATTTTGATAACTCACATTTAAAGACATTTGACTTTTTAGCCAAAGTGGAATATATTACATGTACTAACCTGGCTGAGCAATATATCAACTGAGAGTCTCATCCAGGTGTCACCTCTCCTATAATACCTGGTGTCTCACTACTTTAGCTACAGCAGGCATTATCAATCAAATACTAGCTTTGCTTGCAGTTCCACTAAGACAGGCAAGTATCACTCATGGCCCCTGCTTTCATTGCCAGGAACATGTCAAATCTGTGGTGAAATTCCTGTATACTCTGGACTCTGGACACTTCATCTCGAGGTCTTCGATAGACCCATTGCAAGGTCAGAAGCTCTGTAGTTTAGAAGGCTGATATATCATCATAGACACTTTCATTCTGGATAAAGTTCCATGTATTGGAAAATAAATGTAGACCAAACAGTTTGTTTCACATCTGAGTTTTGCATTGCATGTGAAAACAATTGTTTCTTGACTGACATTACCCATGGAAGGGGGATGGAGGTCCTAGTCCACTGCTCTGATTTTTATTTCAGTGATTTATAACTTAAAAGGCTTGGCTCAGTCTTGTGGGTCTTGCAGCCATGGTGCAACAGGTTACCTTTCTGTACCATTTAATGGCTTCAAAAGGATGCAACTTTTGCTGGATTTGTTGGAACATTTTTTCCCTTTTCAAGATTATCCCAGGTATATAGAATGTATTTGCCAGTTAGGCTGTCTTGAAGTTTTTTGGTCTTCCATTTAGTGTTATAGCTGCTTATATTTACAATGATTGTATAGGTCCCATTTCTAGACTGATCCTAAAACTTATAGGGAGTACAGCATGTTCTCTTCACATTAGATAGGTATCAGTCCATTAAAATATGACGAACTGTAACACACATATTGCACCTCATAAATGTAATCAAAATTGTTAACATTGTGTTTCACCAAAATACTTCTAGCGGTGCCTAGTTTGCATGAAATAAATCAGACCAATCTTATATCCAGTACAGTGGCCTTGAGTAACTAATGTGAAAATCTTGTTGATCAAGAATATCAGAGATGGTTTCAACACTTAGCTGTTGTACAGAAGAAATTTTTATTTTTCTTGAATTCCTGGATATTATTTTCTGTAAGAAAAACATCAGTCACTTTAGGGATTCCGTGTTTTTATAGTGCTTGGTTAAATATGTTGAAGTTAATTGAAAAGATATTTCCACTTCTTTCTTTCCAGTATCACTACTACCAGCCTATGTGGACACTGGTAGGGTCTGGGTTAAAGACTGTTGACCAGTCTGCACGTGCCATGGAAACTGTCCTGCCTAAGCACTGTGAGTGGTTAAAAACACGAGCTATGGAGTTCATTCCAGAAAAAAACATTGTGCATCTACAGAATGGTGACCAGGTTAGCTACAGGTCTTTATTGTTCCTGATTCACTGTAAATGATAAATCAGTTCTGTTTCAGTTAAGTAAGTCATCACCAGACTGAGAAGCCCATCCTAAAATTTAACAAAAGTATTCCAGTAGTTTTTAAATTTACAAGCTTTTGTTGATGACAAGTCCCACCCTCTCCTTTACACAAAAATTGTCAAGGTTTGTTTTTTTTTTCTATTACAGGTTAAGTATAGCAGTCAGTTAAATTATTCAGTCAATAACATCTATATTATTTAATGCATGCACAACCAAGTATTAAAAGGATTGGGGCATATTGTAAAGTATTATTTTTGCTGGTTAAATCAGTTTTCAGGCATCCAGGTGCTGCTGGAAGTTCCTTGAGTGCCTTTCTACTTTTAGTCTGATATTTCTTGTTCATTACAGCTCATTTTCAGACATGAGATATAGTCGAATCTCATTGGTGCAGTTCAGAATGTTTCCGATGATGACACAGCATTATCATAATGGAGTCATTAAGGGACAAGTTAGGTTTGAATCTTAGGGAGAAATAGCTTCTCCTTTTGGACAGAAGAGAACACTGAGAAATACCCAATAATTCACATATAACATGGCCCAAAAATCTAGACTGCAATATAAGTGATGGTACAAGTTACTGAATGAACTTGGAAAAACTAAGAAAAAATAGAGATAATTAGAGGGGAGGTTTACATTGTTCATGAACATGAAAATAAGGTCTAGTGGATGTCCAGTATGGCCATGAAAATAAGGCCTAGTGGATGTTCAGTATGGCCATAAAAAATATGGCCTAGTGGATGTCCAGTATGTCCACAACAGTAGCTGTCATGAAAAAAAGTCATACTGGACTTTCAGTATGGCCATGAAAATAGGGCCTACTGGACATCCAGTATGGCCATGAAAATAAGGCCTACTGGTTGTCCAGTATGGCCATGAAAATAATGCCTAGTGGATGTCCAGTATGGCCACAACAGTAGCTGTCATGAAAATAAGTCATACTGGACTTCCAGTATGGCCATGAAAATAGGGCCTACTGGACTTCCAGTATGGCCATGAAAATAAGTTCTAGTGGATGTCCAGAATGGCCACTACTGGATGTCCAGTATGGCCATGAAAATAAGGCCTACTGGATGTCCAGTATGGGCATGAAAATAAGGCCTAGTGGATGTCCAGTATGGCCACAACAGTGGCTTTCATGAAAAGTTTCCTATTGGTACTCCTGAATGAAATCAATCTGATGTCAACAGTTGAAGCCATCTTGAAAAAATTGTTATCACTACTGAATGAAACATAATACTGCCAATGTGTTTTCACCAGAAGACTTCTTATGCTTTCGAGTTGATTTTAAATGGAAATGGCATCAATCAAATGTCCAGTACCTGTATCCTGTATGTCCATACCAGACATCATTAAAGTTCTTCAGTAATTAACCCTTGTTGACATATCAATCCATTCAATTATTACCCCTTGTTGACATGTCCATCCAATTACCCCTTGTTAACATGTCCATCCAATTACCCCTTGCTGATATGTCCATCCATTAATGACAGTAAGATTTTGTTGCTGATCTGGAATCAACAGATAGCCTGAGTCATGTCAATGATAGAGATGGAAGAAAGGAATGAAACGGAAAATATTTCTACCATGATAACAATGTGCTAGAGAGTTATGCTTCATTATGTGTTTGGTTTGTGACAAGACTGGCCTCAGAAAAATTTGAGTGGTCAGGAAATTTTTTTTAGCCTCTTCACAGAAGATTACATGAACTGCTCATGAGCATAAAACATAGGAAAACATGTGATTCAGAGAGTTATTTACCAATTATAACTCCAAATATTGTAACATGACATCTTGTATTAATGTCATTTTGCTTCTTTTTTTTTCAGCTCAACTATGACTTCCTAGTGGTTGCAATGGGAATCCAGCTTAACTATGACAAGGTAGAGTTTAGTCCTGCAGGACATGAATTGGGAGTTGACTGGTTTTAATTTAATATATGAAAACTTTGCAAAATGTAAGATATTTGCACATTAAAATGTCACAAACATTAATATAATTTTTGAACTCTAGAATCTCTATTTGATGCTGTACCATCTATAGAAAATGTAAATATTTTCTGCCCACTTGAAAAGATCTTTGAATTTATTTATTTTTGGTTAAACCATTTTTGAGATGTCAGGATTTTTATTTGTAATTTTTAATTTAGTGAAGTATTTTGCCAGTAAAATTGACTTAATAAAATATTGAAATTGACTTATAGACTTATAGATTGAATTGAATTTGACATGTAGACTTTATTGAAATGTGACTTCATAGACTTTATTGAAATAGAAGTTGAATTATAGACTGGTTTGAAATTAACTTATTAACCATGATGAAATTGATTTAATAGAATGTATTGAAATTGAATTTAAAACTCCATTAAAATTTACTTACAGTAGACTGCATTGAAATTGATTGACTGTAATGAAATTGATTGAGAGACTGTATTGAAATTAAATGATAGAATGTATTGACATTTACTTATAGACTGTATGATGATTGACTTAATAGACTATTGAAATTGACTGATTAGAAATTGACTTGCTAAACTTAAAATTGACTTAATAAACTTTATTGAAATTGATTGATAGACTGCTTTGAAATTTACTGATAGACTGTGTTGACATTTATTTATAGACTATGGGGATTGACTTAATAGACTATTGCAATTGACTTAACAGACTGTGTTGATATTAACTTGCAGACTGTATTGAAATGGACATATTAGACTGCTGCTATTGACTTATTAAACTGTTGAAATGGACTTATTAGGAATTATTGACATTGACTTTTTAAACTGTGTTAAAATTGACTCGTGTGGAAATGTACATGTTAGACTGTATTGAAATGGTCTTAACGGTATTAGATGGTTTTGAAATTAACTTAAATTAATTAATTAGCATCATTTATATGAAATAATTGGACCACTTCACTACATTTTAGGTCAAAGGTTTACTAGAGGCTCTTAAAACTGATCCTTCTGTATGTTCCAACTACTGGCGCGAGACAGTGGAGAAAACGTATCCAGCCATAAAGAATTTCAAGGGAGGTAATGCCATCTTCACCTTCCCAAACACACCAATCAAGTGTGCTGGAGCCCCACAAAAAATTATGTATCTTGCCGAAGAGCACTGGAACAAGGTTAGTGATTTACTTATAGTTTGCTCAATTACAAGCAGCTGTGGCAATCCATTCTAATTCAAAATGATTATACAAGAGTATTGTCCCTTTTCAAATCCAGCATTCATTGGTACCTTGGATCACTGCAGTGGTTAAGTATTAACTACATCTAAACTGACCTTTCTGCTACAAGGATAAACTAATTTTGGCTCATAGGAAAAAGACATATGTCCATTATAACATGTATACATTTGGTATAGTGAAACACTATAAAATACATTTATTGTTTGTACTTTAACTCTTTACCTCATACAAGCACCTTTTGGTGCTCTACCACATTCACATACAGGTGCCTTTTGGCACTTAACCTGATACAAGTGCCTTTTGGCACATCTGTAAACAGCAGCTATTTTGAGCAGTTTTCATTGTGCTACCTTTGGGGAAAACCTCCTATTTGATACTACATTCATTGGTGTGAATGACCATTACATCAGATCATGTGGTCACTATTTATGTTCTATTCGAAATCTGCGATTTAAAAATACATAGGTCGTAACTGTGTCTGTGATATTGTTCAATACTTGCTCAAGTTTTCACAATTAGAATCACAGCTATGAAAGTTTTAATAACTTATCTAAAGACTCTGATACTGATGTAGGAAGCCATTAGTTTTTATTAATTATCAAATTCATCTGATTTAGTGATGTAAACGCAGACAAAGAACTTGCAAATTTTGAGTATAAGAAATTGCCCCTACGGTTGATTACATGGCTTCACTGATTTGATAGTGAACGAGTTCTCTCAAGATTTTAAAGCACATTTCTTTTGTGTAAAATAATTATACAGCTATAACGACCATATTTTACTCTTGAATCTTTCCATACATAATATATGTGTACCAAAAACGTAAAATGGTTACAATTGCTGTTAAACGTAACTTATACTTCACTGCTTAACAGGCCTATGTGCAGTGGGCTGCACTGTGTAACTTTGCTACATGTGTTTTGAAGGACTAAAAAGCCATACACTCTATGAGGGAAAGTGTCTTGAGGGGCAGCATCCCCCTGGTGAACGCATTTTATGATAAAAAAACTGATCTGGTGCAACTTATGATCATAATATAAAACAAAATAATCATTTCAAACACTAATAAACTTAACAAAAATGTTCAGCTTAAATAATTTCATAATAATTATTGGCACATTAATTTGTTCTCCATTACCATTACTACTATGCTGAAATTATTTCATATGCATGTCAGTCTTCACATCTTAATTAAGTCACATTAATTTGTCAATTTTTGCAGAAAACATGTACTTCTCTCTTTTCATAACAAATCTATAAAGTAAATAAAGTACATCAGCTATATGCAAATAATCCCATTGTCTTTATCTCCAATGGACAGAAACTGTTGCTATGCCAGTCGAGATCATTTTGTTGTTGTTGTTGAGCTTAATGCCATTTTTCAGCACACGATAGGCTATTCATGGCAGCCAGTATTAATGGTGGAAGAAAAAACAGGGAAATCACCGGAAAGAACCACCGACCTACGAGAAGCTACTGGAAAGCTTTCTCATATATCTACATTCGCCGAATCCTAGACTCGAACCCACGCAGACAGGTGAGATGGCAGTGATCCGTAACGGACAGCGCTTTAGACCACTTGGCCACTCGGGGCCCCTGAGATCGTTTTGTGGTTTTTGCAAAGATTTCTGTAGCCCTCCTTTTTGTCCCCACTGACTTGTTTTTGAACATATTTAATTCTTCTCTATATACATTATGATTATTCAGCCATTATTATTGTGCACAGTGTTTTCACTACATTTGTTTTGTGAAAACTAAGTAAATGCCTAAATTGCCTTCTTCTGGGGTGTTTGAGGCAAAAATATGATAGAAAGTCAACAGTAAACTTGTACATGTGTGAAGGGTTTAAAATGAAAACAGAAACAGGTATCAGATTAATATTCTAATGGAAATATTTATATATCATTTATACATTATTTCAAAACAAAAATCAATTTTTATGAGTCTTATTACTGCCTACAATGCATATTGGCTTCAAATGTACAGTTTATGATATATTTGTTTTGGCAATATTCTTGATAGGAACTTTTTAATCTATGTATCTATAATCAACAAATCTAGGATATACAATGGGGAAGAAAATCATGGGCAATTTAGTTATTACTTTCCTTTATTAAATGCCACCCTGGATAAAAGTCAGATATTTATTTCATATTTATTCTGAGTATGAGCCAAAAATAACTATTACGATACCTTTCCCTTTACTTGGTCCTTGTGTATCTCTTATGTTTTTTAAATGTGCTTCCATTTCGATAATATGGTATGGTGTGTAAGTTGGCTTCGTTCGGCCCATTTTTCTCTCTGTGTATCGGACCCAAATCTTTATTTTTGCAATACCACAGAACATAAACTTAGAACCACTTTATCATTGTCTTAAGTAGAAGAAATTTTTAGATTTTCTTGTAAAACAAATTTGATTTTTAATGCCTTTATGGGCATGTCAGTCTTAGAAGTTGCCAGGTTTGTTATTTATTCTTTAGTCAAGACACTTGACACATATTGCCTTGGTTGTAGGCACTGTAAATGCACAAGTCATTTTTGAAATACTAATTTTCAGGCTGGCATCAGAGACAAAACAAACATAATGTTCAACACATCTCTTGGAGTAATATTTGGAGTGAAGAAATATGCAGAGAGATTATTAGAAATTGTTAAAGAAAGGTGAGTTGATTGTATTAGTGGTACATTTTTCCCCACCTTAATTGAGCATCTACACAATGGATTAGGTCGGCATATGTATGTTTGCTGCTGAGCTTTGCCATCAATCCATCCTTAAGTAATTTTGTTCCCAACTAATATCTAAGTAAATTCTGGAATGTGTGGAAACTCATAAATTGTTTTCCAAAGAACAGTGAAAGAAACTAAGGGAACAGTTGCAATGAAAAGAATATCAAGACAGGTAACCGTCATACAAATCAGTAACCACCATAAAAATAAATAACCACCATATAAAATGGTTCACCATATAAAATGGTTCTGTACAGGTACTGGTGCAGATCATCTCGACAGTGGGCAAGTTTATGACATTCATGGTTTGCTTATTTTAGCTAATACAGAAACGATCAAAGAAAATAGATTGATCATCTTTAGCAAACTTGTGCAATCACTGAAATTCTTAATTAAAAAACGACAATCTCTTTTATCTGGAAACAAAAGTAACAGGATGTGCACCATAAACATGTAATTCTTTACTTGAAGATTAATATAAAAAGGTTTGCTACAGCTTGTGCAGACACCACAAAGACATTTCATACTCATAGCAGGGCCATTTTTCACTTGAAAATCTACTTGTTCACATGTTCACATATAGCTAACCTACTGCAGATAATGATAAAATTAAATAATCAAAAAAAATGTAAGCATTGTTAGCACACTTGACCACATGTATACTGGTGCTTACATATACACACTGTAGAAAAAACATGATTCCTTGAATTATGTTGGAGGACCAGTCCTTTTCATAAGAATAATAAGGATTAACTGTTAGTCACACTGGCTTTCTTTCTTGTTTGCTTAAATCTAACCTTTTGCTATTGTGTTGTGTCGACACAGCTGACCAGAATTTCTGACGAGGGCATGTCCTGTGAGAAAGTAAGGCACATCATAGGGAGAAACAGTGTGTCCTTTGAGAATTTCACTAGTATTGGACCCAGAAGATTGGTCAATATTTAGAGAAATTGATCCTTAAAAAAATACTGGGGAAAACCCTCCAGATTTTAGATCTCAATCTCCCCTTAATTGAATCCCTCTACTGGTTTTTTGAAATGTTGTGAGGTGTGACTAACTGATCCAGGACCAGTAAGTCCCCACATTGCCCTGGTCTTTTGAAATGTTGTGAGGTGTGACTAGTGAGGTGTGACTAACTGATCCAGGACCAGTAAGACCCCACATTGCCCTGGTCTTTTGAAATGTTGTGAGGTGTGACTAACCAGTCCAGGACCAGTAAGACCCCACATTGCCCTGGTCTTTTAAAATGTTGTGAGGTGTGACTAGTGAGGTGTGACTAACCGGTCCAGGACCAGTAAAACCACACATTGCCCTGGTTTTTGAAATGTTGTGAGGTGTGACTAGTGAGGTATTACTTACCAGTCCAGGACCAGTAAGACCCCACATTGCCCTGGTCTTTTGAAATGTTGTGAGGTGTGACTAGTGAAGTGTGACTAACTGGTCCAGGACCAGTAAGACCCCACATTGCCCTGGTCTTTTGAAATGTTGTGAGGTGTGACTAGTGAAGTGTGACTAACTGGTCCAGGACCAGTAAGACCCCACATTGCCCTGGTCTTTTGAAATGTTGTGAGGTGTGACTAGTGAGGTGTGACTAACTGGTCCAGGACCAGTAAGACCCCACATTGCCCTGGTCTTTTGAAATGTTGTGAGGTGTGACTAGTGAGGTGTGATTAACTGGTCCAGGACCAGTAAGACCCCACATTGCTCTGGTCTATTCAAATATTGTGAGGTGTGACTAGTGAGGTGTGACTAACTGGTCCAGGACCAGTAAGACCCCACATTGCCCTGGTCTTTTGAAATGTGAGGTGTGACTAGTGAGGTGTGACTAACTGGTCCAGGACCAGTAAGACCCCACATTGCCCTGGTCTTTTGAAATGTTGTGAGGTGTGACTAACCGGTCCAGAACCAGTAAGACCTCACATTGCCCTAATCTTTTAAAATGTTGTGAGGTGTGACTAGTGAGGCATGACTAACTGGTCCAGGACCAGTAAGACCCCACATTGCCCTGGTCTTTTGAGATGTTGTGAGGTGTGACTAGTGAGGTGTGACTAACTGGTCCAGGACCAGTAAGACCCCACATTGCCCTGGTCTTTTGAAATGTTGTGAGGTGTGACTAACCGGTCCAGAACCAGTAAGACCTCACATTGCCCTGGTCTTTTAAAATGTTGTGAGGTGTGACTAGTGAGGCATGACTAACTGGTCCAGGACCAGTAAGACCCCACATTGCCCTGGTCTTTTGAAATGTTGTGAGGTGTGACTAGTTAGGTGTGACTAACTGGTCCAGGACCAGTAAGACCCCACATTGCCCTGGTCTTTTGAAATGTTGTGAGCTGTGACTAGTGAGGTGTGACTAACTGGTCCAGGACCAGTAAGACCCCACATTGCCCTGGTCTTTTGAAATGTTGTGAGGTGTGGCTAGTGAGGCGTGACTAACCGGTCCAGGATCAGTAAGACCCCACATTGCCCTGGTCCACATGATCCAAAGACCAGTCTAACAGACATGTAAATATTTACGATGATGAATTAACATGAACAGTAAGCAAAAAATTATTTTTTAATGCAAACTCAAATTGAGACAACTTATTTATTGTGTTTTCTTTCAAATAAATATACAATGCTTAGTAGTTAACATTTTTCAGAACACATGATCATGCCTTTTATTGGTGGATCCTCTGTGAATCTCAGTGCTGTAGTTAGCTAAAACTTGAAATCTAAACATTTTCAACAACGGATAAAAGAAATTTTCAGACACCTGACTAAAATAAAATACATTTGCCATTCAAAGCTTTTTCAGTGAAACCAGTGGGAAAGCAACCTATATGGTCAATTAATATAAGGTCAGTGGCCAAAAAAAGGAACAATTCATTTGGCAAACATTTGAGTTTCCTGACTTTTCCCTCCCCATTTTAGATATTTCAACAGTCACCTTTGTAAATGAACACAATCAGGGTCTTGATGATTGAGAGGGGTGTTTTTTTTTTCTTCTAGCAATAACCTTTCTGATGTGTTTTGTGTTATCAGTGGGTGAGTTATAATATTGGACATGCCTTTGAATAAGGTATTAAACATCTGGTTGCCTCGAGGTATGCCATAAATTCCAAACAAAATATAAACAAACCATTTTAATCACACTTGACCCATGGCAAAGTCATCAATTTATCACAGAAAGTCTGAATACATTTATTTGTATCATCATTTTTGTCCTTTTGGGACCTGGGACATTTGATGACTTTTAGTTCAACATGTTTGTAGCAGACACATTTTTTGTGGTTGATTCTTCTTCTTGCGAAATCCACAATTATATTGTTGCATCTAGAACATATGCAGATACTATCTTTGCTTTGTTTTTAGTTGACAACAGATAAATATTTGATGAAGGTCAGCATAGACTGGTAATTGGCATATTGCATACTAAATTTCAGTAATATTTTAAAGCAATGGTCTCCAAATTATCAAGCAATTTCTCCTTATATTGGTACATTTTAAGAATTGAAAAGCACATTTTTTTTTATTTTTAAGAACAAATAAGTAATAATAAAGATCCAGGAGGCTAGTTCTGCTAATATATCATGGGTCTTTGGCTAAAAAGATTTTTTTCCTGCACCATATTACCATAATTTTTAGGCCTTGCAAGTTTGACAATTGTATGCATATAGTTTTATCATTGTCCATTCATACATCTATTGTGTATTGGTCCAGATTTCTATCACACTTTTGTTATGTTTTGATTTTCGATTAGTTTCTGGCACACAAGTAGGTTATTCATGCTCAGAGAAGGCTTGCAAATATATTCATTTACTAAATTTAATGTCAAAGGCTTAGTAATACATAAGAGCACTAAATTGAATGAGAAAAGCTTTCTAATTCATAGGTGTACTAAATTTGATGAGAAATGCTTACTAATGCAAAGATGTACTGAATTGTATGAGAAAGGCTTACTACTTCATAGGTGTACTAAATTTAATGAGAAATGCTTAATAATGCTAAGATGTTCTAAATTTAATGAGAAAGGCTTACAAATGCAAAGATGTTCTAAATTTAATGAGAAAAGCTTACTAATGCAAAGGTGTTCTAAATTTAATGAGAAAGGCTTACTAATGCAAAGGTGTAATAAATTTAATGAGAAAGGCTTACTAATTAATAGGTGTACTAAATTTAATGAGAAAGGCTTACTGATACATAGATGTGCTAAGTTTAATGAGAAATGCTTGCTAATGCAAAGGTGTACTAAATTTAATGAGAAAGACTTTACTAATGCAAAGGTGTACTAAATTTATTGAGATTTGCTTACTAATTCATAGGTGTAATAAATTTAATGTGAAATGCTTACTAATACACAAGTATACTAAATTGAATGAGAAAGCCTTACTAATATGAAAGTATACTAAATTGAATGAGAAAGCCTTACTAATATGAAAGTATACTAAATTGAATGAGAAAGCCTTACTAATATGAAAGTATACTAAATTGAATGAGAAAGCCTTACTAATATGAAAGTATACTAAATTTAATGAGAAAGCCTTACTAATATGAAAGTAAATTGAATGAGATAGGCTTACTGATACATAGATGTACTTAATTTAATAAAAAGGCTTACTAATATGAAAGTATAATAAAAATGAGAAAGACTTACTAATACATACGTGTACTAAATTTAATCAATCATTTGTTATGGGATAAACAATATGTAGTCAATAATAATAATTTTGACTCTCTCTTGCCTTTGACAGTTTTATGATTGACAGAATGTTGAGGAGTTGTTACAGTAGTATATATTAATGTTATTCAAAAATTAGAATCTAGTTAAAAATTAAAAACAATACAAGTTAATAATGCTAACTTAGACCAATATTATTAATATTTCCTTGTTAGTATGAATCAATAAGACTGTAAGATAAATGTCTCTAGATAGTATTTTCATCACAAAATTTAAAGAATATTATTTTCTTAATGAAGAATAAAGTTTTAATGAAAAGAAGGCTCACTAATGATATTTTTTTCTTAATTTTCATTAAATTTAGATTTTGTTGTACTTGTAATGCTTTTCACTTTCAGAAATATTACAGTGAATTTTAAGAGGAATTTAATTGAAATAAATCCAAGCAAGAAAGAAGCAGTATTCCAAAAGTTAGATGAAGAAGGGAAAACTGAGACTTACAAGGTAAGCTATATTCCAAAAGTTACATGAAGAAGGGATAACTGGGATTTGTAAGGTAAGCTGTATTCCAAAAGTTACACGAATAAGGGAAAACTGAGACTTATAAGGTCATGATGCAAATCATAAAATAGTCATCTCTTATAGGTCTTACATGCATAAGACATAAGCATATTAAATATGTATTTTACACTTGGATTCATGGTACATTTTTTGTCTTTGGCAAGAATTATTACTCCAGTAGATAGATGTCTTAGTTCTCTGAAAATTTTCTCCCAAATTTGTCTTGCATACAAGGCATTAATCAGATTTGTCAGAAAAAAAGTGGTCTTTTTTTGTTTAGCATAAAGCACACTAGATTTTCTCATGAAAAATCCACCAACAAAAACCTCAATATCATTAAACATTTTTAACCTTTGGAAATTTCACAGAGATTGCCATTATCTGTTTATACAAATTCGTCTAATTTCCTTACTGATATATTTTTTCCAGTTAAGGAACTTGAAACACATCTTGATAACAAATGAAAGATTTAAGTAGGAAATTGTGTAATCTAACAAGAAATAGCTTGATTAATATCACTTATATTACTTTAAATTTTTTGCTATTTATTTAGTTACAGATTTAAAGCTCTCAAACAAGATTTAAAGAAAGTAAATGTCATGATCCAGGTAACTTCATTAAATTAAATCAAGAAAGTAGTATTGAGTCATTGGCTTATGGCTGTCATAATGTGTAAGCTATTTTTTTTTCTTCTCATATAAGGCATTTTTCTCATCCAGGTAGTCTTGTCAGGATAATCTGTTTCTATCATGGGTTGAATATTATAGTTCCATAAATGATTTTCAAACAGATAATAGGTTGAAAAATATGAAATAATACCAATATATATTTTAGGTCACTAGTATTAAAAGAAAATAGTAAACTCAATTAGAAGTAGGTTTCTGTATATAAATATTGTGAGATAAATCTTTTAATGTAAAACAATGTTACTGATTTTAATTTATTGCAAATTGAAATGCTTAATTGAAAAATGGCAGTAAAGATTAATACTAAAATAATAGAAAGAAGGATGAATATGGACTAGTATAAGAGGTAATAAATTTGAATGCAATCAGGAAATGCTGTCCATTTTTTTTAGTAAATATTTTATATTTCAGTACGATTTTATTCATGTGACACCACCAATGTCTGCTCCTGATGTGTTGAGGAAGTGTACGAGTTTGATTGACCCAGCCGGTTTTATGTCTGTGAACAAAAATACTTTGCAACATACAAAGTATCCTAATATTTTTGGGATTGGAGACTGTACCAATGTGCCAACATCCAAAACTGCGGCTGCTGCAGGTGGGTCATCTGATTACTAGTCACATGTCACAAATGATGCTTTCATTTTCCAAATGTTCTCATTTAAATAAATTTATCAAATGCATTATTTTTACATGATCCAAGACTTAAAATCTATTGTCATAAATTACTATTTCTTTGTAGTATGAAACAATCACTGCAGTCACTGCTGTCATATGGCACGACCATTGCTGGTAACTTTTGTCACATTTTGCAACTACTGTTGTCACACTTTTGTTTTTTGCAGATTACAGATGTTACTGTAAAATGTCACAGACACCACAATTTTGTGACTGACCCTTTTCACATCTTTTGACACTATCTAGCATAAATGCTTCTGATGTCAGAAATGAATGCCACTGCCATCAGTTTCATTATTCTGATGTAGTTTATGTTGTTTGATTTTTAATGTAGCTTTAACAATTTTAAACATATACCACTCCCTTGATAACTCACACCCTGATATCTTGCAAACCCACTTATAATGTGAGGTAAGGCATTGATCTCATTTTTTAAACCAAACAATACCCCAAAACATGATCCTTATTTATTGAACTTGAAGAAAATTGAGATCAAAATTAGCATTGGAAACTTGGATATGTCGCTCGTTGTATCTTCAAAAATGGTAAATAGGACCTGAAATTATAATCAACATTATGAAATATCAAGTTTAAAAATAAGTTGTACAATTGTTTACTTTTTCTTTCCAAATGGTAGAACAACTTAAAATAAACAATATGTAAGGAAATTTTGATCAATGAAAATGTCATGCCAAGTGGAGGCAGTACGTTAATAAATAAATACAAATTAAATATTTTTTTTATCAATTGAAATTTATGATCTGGTTCTATTTTTAAGTTCCTTTTAAGTATAATCATCAAAATTGCAATGTGTCCTTTTGTAATTAAACATAAAATGTGTCAATCAACTGTAACAACTATGTCTGCAAGGGTTTCTCTGATTTAGATGCCTACCGTGTTATGATAACTGACTTTCAGAAGTATTTATTGTATTGTTGCACTGAACTAAAAGCTGGCCTTCTTTGTGTTATCATGTAACTTATGTCTTTTGAATCAAATAAAAGATCTGGAATAGAAGAAAAGTTAAAAGGCTCGAAAATCCTACAACTTTAAAATCTGGCTGCTCTGGTTGTATGTCAGGTGAACTCGCTTCACTTGATCAGTCAGTGTTATTGTTTATGTAACATAACTGCCCTAAATTAACTGACTCATTGGTAACACTGATAAAAAATAGCAAGGCAATGAAGTGAAATGAATACTTCATAAAATAAAGAGCTTGGTTTCACAGATACGGACCATTTTGGGCAAGCGAGTTTTGGAGAATTCTTGAACTATCACTTAAAGATATTCTCAAGAATGATAAGATGTTTCATTTTTACTTCCAATTAAATCATGACATCAACACTGTACTAATTGAGCAATAAAACAATTGAGATTCATCATAAATGATTGTCTCGTGAAATAAATTTCACTTGTTTTTTTAAAAAAGGAATCTTGTTTGGTGGTGTATCGACACAGTCATTAAATACCACTCTGGGAGCCAGATTTATAAAGAAAACAAAAACGCTGTGATGTAATACACAGATGTTTTCACATACACATGATGGTTGTTGAAACCAGTGTAACAATCTTTCACATGTTGGACATTTTGAAAATAAATGTTATATAAATAGAATAAAGAACAACTTCATTAGAAAAAGTGTTATTAAAAGTTATTATCAATGTGATTGTAAAATGAGCATTCCGTCATTAAACAGCCCAGTTCCCTAACCTTCCCCCTGCTGTTATGTTGATGTACAAGCAAATTTTTTTCTCAATTTTTTTAGGTCCTCTGTAACTTGCACCCTTGCTTATAATGCAGTTTCTTTTTTGTACCCCGTTGTGCACAAGTTATCGAGGGAGCGGTGTATCACTATGATGTCTGCAGTGTGGTAGTTTATAGTGATTTGTAGCACTGGGGCATTGTACTGTGGACATGTAGCATGATGTCCCACCCAGTCACATTATCCTGACACCAGGCCGACCAGTCCTAACACTAACCTCTAAACACTAAAATCTTAATGCTATGTGCCAACTAGACATCTATTGTGTAAATTTTATTAGCCTTTTGTATGACTCGGCAAGGGTTCAAACCCATGACTTCCTGCATCTGCTGATGTAATTTGTAAAATGTGTGGTCAACTTATAATAATACTTGCACCTAGACCACAGTTACATCATGTTTCAATCACTGCTGTAGGATGTTCACAACATAAATGTGTCAAAGTGTAATGGTTGAAAAAATAACCTTTAATTAGGTACTAAATTTTTATTAAAAAAAAGCATATAGCCATGGTGTACATTCAAAAAAAAAAACATACAGCTTTGTGTACTTGAAAAGGTGATTCTGTGTTAAAGGTTTTGCAGCTTTGATGGTCTGTTGTAAATCCAGTACAGGATATTCATATTGTTCACATCCCTTTAGTAAGTACTTCAGCTGGATCCCATGGCTAGTTCAGAATGCATTCAGTATGTTGAGTAGTTGGAGATGGTCAATAGCCGTGGAGGAATTAGTTATATCATGGCATTTGCTAAATTACACCATTACTTTATAGTGTTTTTTTGTACAGGTTTTCTTTCTGATTTGACACAGTAGGAGAAAAGTCTACACACACAAATTCAGTTGTTCAAAAACTTTAATACCATTCTGTAATGTTAATTTAGCACAAATCATTGCTCTTGAACAGTTCAGATTTATCCAACGGTTAGATAAACGGTTCATTTTCAAGGTCCACTAATACCTTGTTTGTATTATTTTAAGACAAATATAGGTAAAAAAAGTCAGCTGAATACAAGTAATTTGAAAATTGTAAGGAAAAAAAATTACTTAGAGAGAGTTCATATCACTTTCTTCCCCAATATGACAGCTATAGATCAAACATATCTATATTCTCTTATTAATGACAGGTGTTTATAGATTCACTATTGTTATTATTTATCGTTATTATTCTATGATAATTTCACTACATCAGTTTTTGAGAAATGCTGTAACTTTTTTTTTTATTCTTGTTTCAGCGGCTCAGTGTGGGGTGTTGGAGAAGGGACTGTTAGATGTTATGGCTGGCAAAATTCCTGATGGCAAGGTACGAACTGGTCTCTTTCTATTTTGTTGTGCAGGGAGGCCATAAAAGTCTACATTTTTAATAGTGAGGTTTCATTGAACAGGGTGTATGTAACAAACAAGGCTGTATTATAATACGTGTTATTCCCTCTTTTTGGTCTCAATCATATACACTCTATTTCATCCAGATATGAAAATTGGTCTGTGAATGTATCTTGGGTTATCATAACCAGACTCAAGGTCACTGTGACCTAATATTCATTCTCAGGTGACTTGTGTATTTTCTTTGTTACACCTGGATAATACCTTTAGTAATTTCAGAACACAAGACTCAGATCAGGTACACAAGAAAGCAGAGGTGATGGGCAAGAGTTAAGCAGAGGTGATGGGCAAGAGTTGCTGCCCTTTGTCTATCTAATAATAGATGATAAGACAATTTTCGTCTTTTTAGTAGGGCTAGATTTGCAAGGCAGCATGCAAATATTCCTAAAATAATGATTGGGTAAGTATTCTTGGAGAAACATAACTTACTTTAAAAATTTTCTTTCTTGAAGTATAGTCAATAATGGAAACATCATTCCATACCATATTTTCACACACATCATGTGGGTTATGCAGAATTGTACATACCACTCACCCTGATACATGGGGTATCTTGTCAGGCAGTCAATATCAGTTCTTTTTCACAGCTGGTAGCCATCAGCTTATTCATAAATTGATACAGATATCATTTTAATAATTGCATGATAATGATAATAATGGTTTTAGAAAGTTTGTCAAACAAAATGAAAGCAAAAGTAAGACAAGCATGATGTGAGGAACTACAATATTGTGATAGTATTTTATTGGTACACATACATAATATTCTTCATTACTGATATAATAGTGTCCAACCTGTCATCAGCCTTTTCCAAAGACTATATGTTATTACATTCTTATCTAGCATATGTCATTTTCCAACATAAAGTTGCAGTTCAAATGTGATGTACTAATTTTAATTGGTTTTTTTTTTTTTTGGTGCACATGCTTAAAAGTTAAAGGTTAAGAATCATTATTATAAGTTTGGTTGTCTTACCAAAAACCATGCATGTTTTCACTATATTTATTTTTGACATCATCTATATCTTTAATTCTAAAACATCCAAATTATGTAACTATTTTATTTTAGCCCTACACTCACAAAACTATTTTGCATATTGAATGGGTATGTATTCACAATATATATGTGTAAGTTATAGTTTCCATATCATGTGATCCACATCTTTTAAAGCCGTGAGGAATAAGTGGTATTTTGTAGTCATACTGTCTTGTAACAACATATGATTATACACCCTAAGTTTATGTACCTTTATGCCAAATAGCCAGCATTTAGAATTATATATCACTTAGTAATTAGACTCGGGCATATAAATCATTTGATATAATGTATCAAATAAGATAATGTATCAAATAATATAATGTATCATAGGTTTAGTCAACAGTTTAAATATTAACTTTTTTGTCAGTTCCATTGCAAAACACTGCGATAAATCACTGACTGTACGACAGCCAAATCACTTATGTGTATCTAGATATAAAATTCACTTTCAGAGATCATTCAGTTTTCATTCCTGCATTTATTTCTGTAATGCACAAAGTAAATTTTGTGATATTGTCAATGTGAATTGTATGATACAGTCAATAGTAGAAGTTATAACATTGACCGTGCTGCAAGAACTACTATGCATATTGTAAAAATGCTTTCAATAAATATGAACCATGTCATGATTTCTGAAATCAGTTCTTTATTTTGTGTGCATGGAAAAATTGTATAATAATCGTTTGCATCGGAAATATGCCCTCATTTCGTAGTTAATCTTACAAGAATGTGACATCTGTACAACAGGATTAATTTTGAAATCCAGTCATATCTTGACTTAACAAAATAGCTTGCATAGTACCACTTGTGTCAATTTCTTCTAGCATTGAATTCATATTAGCATATTTCATGTACTGTTGTCCTCAGCAGTCATTAAATTTAATTTCTGCATGTATCCTGAGGAGTACTACACTGCCATTCTACATGTAGGTCACTGTAACCTAGACTGATTCACGATTTCAAGAGTAGGTCATATTCATGCATTGATGTATGTACCGCATTGAATGAATTTAGATGCATGTATAGTTATCTGAGAAAGATGATTATCTTTTTTGCAGGAAAAAGGGTAAATAGATTTTTGTTTTATTTGTCTTTTTATATTTTGAGTTGTATTGCATGACAGTGAGTCAGAAATTGATGACTTCAGCTAAGAAAGAAGTATTGCAATACAAATGTGCATTGATGAATCATTACAACTCTGTCACAATGATGGGCATTGGTCTTATCAAATACAAGTCTAGTTGACAATGTTGCACAAGTATGTGTCGGAAAGCTTTTCCTTTTTGAAGAACGAAACCTTTTCTTTTTCCTGTAGTATGATGGTTACACATCCTGCCCCTTGCTTGTTGGATACAACAAATGTATTCTTGCCGAGTTTGACTTTGATGGACAGCCTCTGGAAACATTTCCATTCGATCAGGGAAAGAAAAGGCGTTCCATGTACCACATGAAGAAAGATGTTATACCAGAGATTTACTGGAATGTCATGCTAAAGTGAGTATTTCATTAGTTATGGATGTCGTTGCATATAGCTGTGTTGTTCATACACCAAAACAGCCTGTAGGATGCCGTTTTCAAACATCCATCTGTCCATTAGCACAATGTTATTGCTATTTCTTCTAAATTACTTTGCCACGAAACATTATACAATCACACCCATCTCAAGGGCTTATATGAGGATGGTATTTCCAAGACTTCTAACATGGTCACTGCAGCAGTGGACCATAGGTTGCATGTTCCTGCTCTAATTAATTTTTGCTGGTAATATAATGTTAAAATACCTCAGAATTGGAAGATATTCACGTTATGTGCAGTTTCATGACATGTGATATTAAAATAATCATACTTCATTTAATCTGTGTTGACATAGAGTAGAAATCAAGCACATACTGAGTACAGTAAAACTGCTGTTCAGATTTAAGACTTTGCTCATTGGTAAGTTGCAAAAAATGCATGTTGCTAAAATAATATGCTTTTCAGAACTTTCCTCAGTCCATGCAGTATTCCTGCCCTTTGGTTCATCCTTGTATTGTGGACATGTTAGTCATGGCCAATGGTTGGGACCATGGCAACATGCCCAAAAGTTGGGACCATGGTGGTGGTCATAACCAGGGGTTGGGACCATAGGGGCCATGGAGTCATACCATTGTCAGATTTTCCTATGGGCATTTTGAAATTCCTTTCCTGTTTTGTCTTCAAAACTGAAAACAAAATGAACTAAATTGAAACCCCTTAACTGTTAAAATTGAATGAAATTGTTTGACCCTAAGGTCTGAAATGTGCTCCTGGCCATTGAGTAGTCTGCCAAGTATAATAAATCCCAACTTTTATATGAAATCCTTATTATTACAAATATTTTAACAGTCAACTGGAAATGGTGTGACATTAAAGTATGTGGTAGGACAGTTGATCAGATTTCATTGAGATTTTAAGAAAGAGAACCTGATTACCATATATATTTGCTTATAGGTCAAGTCAAATGACAAGCAAGAAAACCCATCTTGATCTACCTTGGCATAATACACCAGCAGACCTGTTCTGTGTTGTTTATCCTTCTGATTACTCCTTATAAACTGCACGGAGACAGATATGCTGGTGCATTATGCAATGGCAGGTCTGTGTCTGTGCAGTTTACAGTTGGACTCCTCTTGTAAGCAAGTATATATGGTAAATCAAAAACTCTTATCTTTTTTTTCATTTCTTAGGGGTCGTTGGAATGGGCCACAGATGTATAGAAGACTCATGCACTTTGGAAAAGGCAGATAAGAATTAGTCTGGGAGAAAACGTGAAGTAACTCTTGATGAAGCATATATTGAAACGCTTAAAGTTCATGTCAATAGTCTGATTTTTGTACAGATATTTCACTCAATATTATTTTTGTACAGATATTTGATTGTTAGATGCTTCAGCATTTAATGAGCTGAATCTTTATTTTCTTTATAGTTGTGTTTGAAATATTTTTTTTTGTTGATGTGAAAAAATAATATTTAAATTGAGCATATTTGTAACAACGCTTTGTTATTTGTATTGTTGATATTTTAACAAATCTGCTTGTAAATTCTTTTGGGGACCATCTTCATGGTTCCATTTAGCTGTTAATCAAATTGACAGTTCACCACTTTTAGTAAAAAAATTTACTAAAGTTACATTTGAAAGTGGTAGCCATTTTATTTTTTCCATAGGTGTTTGTACACCTGGACAAATAATTAGTAATAAAAAATGTACAGTAAATTACACATAAATTTTTTCTTGGATATTTAATGTGATAGTTTTGTATTGTTAAGAAATTCAGTAATGTTTTCAGAAGTTGGTCTGGTATGTGTGAAACATTTATGCTGTATTGATTGCAAATTGAGGGTGACTGACCCCTATCTTTTCTCTGATGAAACAGTCAGTGACTGTGTCAGGAAATGTATGTATCTATGTATTTACAGTCATTTTATTTAGCTTCATAGGTCTTAGTATTATTGGTTTCATAAATTGTTTTTTATCCATGTTTGCATGCTTTTAGATATTTCATTTTATGAATTAACGTCTACAAATACCCAATATAAATAGTACAAAATAACTAGACTATGCCAATAACAAACAGTTTGAATAATGTTGTCCTTCTACAAAAGAACCAATACATAACCAAGCTACCTTTTAGTGCAGATAATAGGCAGTGTCAAAATTTGACGTATTCAAACCCCATCAAAGTGCTGAGATTCATTGAAAAAAAATTTGATCACATTTGTTGCTTGTATGAACCAACTTCAAGCTCTAGATTTTACAGTAAATAAAGACTACAAGGACGAATCAAAATCACACTGCCACTAAACACAGTTATTGAGACCATTATGGAAGAGATGAAGATCGGCGTACTGTATTAGATGGCCATAAAGCATTAAATAATTTCACGCTGATTGGACAATTGTGAATCACATGAGCAAGTGTAAAATTTAGAGTGCAGGACCTGTTTAATTCAACATTTTAGGAATTTTTTTAGCAGACAATCAGTTCCGAGTTCCAGGTTTTTTTATTGAGACGCTGTTGATTTAGTTATTTTGTCCGAAAATCAGCAAAGTGTGAGCTTCAGTATTCTCCATTAATTAGTATATACTGTGTTTCATTAGTAATTGTGCTTTGAGCAATAGGTTTTCACATTTGTCAGCCTCATTCTTGTTTTGTATTAAACATGCATGG
The DNA here is from genome assembly GCA_016746295.1 of Potamilus streckersoni. Lineage (NCBI taxonomy): Eukaryota > Metazoa > Mollusca > Bivalvia > Unionida > Unionidae > Potamilus > Potamilus streckersoni. Next base: position 2,077,616 of record JAEAOA010002354.1, on the reverse strand, counting down.
ATAAAATGAGACATGCTTTCTGGAGGATTTAAATTTTTTTGACAACAGATTCGCTTGAATGATCTGTTTGAATAAGTATTAAATCTGATTTCCATGTACATCCTTCATTTTTCTTGATGTAATTTTGAGCAATGTTAGAGTTTAAATTCCTTATGATTTCTCTTGTTTTTCTTTTTCCTTATGTCATGACAGTTTGACTTAAATCACTGGGTGGAAGTAACAGCTACCAGATACTATATAGATATGTGTGTATTGACATATATACAGTGCTTTATAAACAAATTTTGAGAGTTGAAGTAACCAGAAACTTGGAAGGTTTATATATCTCTTGACAGTGGAACATGTCAAAATTATGTTCATGTGTCGGCAGTGCAACATGTCAAAATTATGTTCATGTCTCGGCAGTGCAACATGTCAAAATGATGTTCATGTATCTGCAGTGCAACATGATAAAATATTCATGTCTTGGCAGTATAACATGTTAAAATGATGTTCAAAAATGAAAAAGTTTCCCTTTTCATCTCTCATTTCAAACACTTGAGAAACTAGGTTTTAATTTCTCCCCACCATATGCTTATTTTGAATGATTTATAGAATGTCATACTTGATAACCCGAGTTTTAAAGAAACTGAAGTTAATTTGATATTTGACTTTATTGTTGATTTGTTGCATGTTCAGTGTTGCATAACATCACAGACTCAGAAAACGAACTAACCAGAAACTAATGGTGACAATTTTATAATATATTCACATAAACATAATTCAAAATTTCTTAATATTTGTTTGGACCTACAGATTTCTATATGTTAACATTTATTCTTCTCTTCTGTTGTATATTGCCACAGAAATTTGACAAACACATAGCTTACTAATTGGTTTCATATTATGTCAGACTAATTTTGTTATTTTTGTATCTAAAGATCAGAAAATGGAAAAGAATAATATTTGGTTACATGATTCAATTGAGTAAATTGATTTATACACAAGACATTATGATAATCTTGTAACATTATTTTGAAATAATTGATGATTCTACCTTTTTGTGCAATTATAACACACACCCACACACCTATATATATATATATATATATATATATATATATATATATATATATATATATATATATATATATATATATATATATATATTTATATAAAATCCCTATAATACCTTTTTATATGGATTAATACCATTTTATACATGTATAATATATCAACAAGTCATACAATTTGAATAGTGACAACATATTCTCAAGTATATTAAGAATAATTCAGTGTTTTTTTACAATTATATTTCACTAATTTATGTTTAGTAACATTTTAATTTTCTCCAATTCATTTTTTAACATTTGTTGTACACAAAGTTGTATCAACTAGTTCATTTGCCATTTTTGGAAAATCTGGATTTTCATTGTTGCTTTGGCTCAAGAATCTGTTGTTCTATTTCGCTGACTGGGATCCATGTCTGAAACTTACACTGCTACTGAGTTCTTGTTTTGACAGTGTGACGTCACTGTTGAATTTTTCCATTGTGATCTTTTAACAGAAATGAGCGAGGCATTGAAAACACTAATCATAATAATAATTACTTGCCTGCATTGTCAGGAATAAATGGTCACAGAAATTGAAATATTGCTATTTAAATATCACTAAGAATATTTTACAATGGCTTTTTGTTTATTGATTATTGAAAAGTTTGAAGGATAATGTCATAGAACTATGGAAACACATCTGAAGGCTTATATTTTAGTACCCAATTACTGTAATGATGTTGATTTGTCATATAGTTTTGTTGGGGGTGGAAGGCTTCATTACATGTGGAGAATATTTTGTTGGAACTTAAAATTTGTTATTTGGAGCAAAAATGAAATCCAAGAACATTTGCATCCTTGAAAGTTAGATAAACCACAGTATTTGGTACTTTGATGCTCGTATGGCAAAGCCATTGTTTGTCTTCCATGTTTGTTAATCGAATTTGTGTCAGTAGGTTGACTGAGTTTTTACTTATGTTGTACATAAAAAAATTTCCCCACATCCCATCACCTTAAAAAATTTGGGATCAAACATATCCAAGTGTTGACAAATTCTAATGATATCAAGCTTCAAATCTCCATGCAAAATTTTACAGAGACCTGTATTAGTCCATAAGTAGCCCAGAAAAAAAAAAACTGTTTGAAATCAGGACTATTGTCCATTTTTTGCTTATGTGTTGAGTAAGCAGATGGACTACCCAGTTGATGTCTCCATGTCTTTGTACTACATTTCTACATTTGCTGGAGAATCATACAATTTTTACCCTTTTCTACTGATCTCCAGAAATCTTTAAAAGAAGATAAGATCTCCACTGTTTTTTTTTACATGGAAGCTATTAGTGTTATTTAAATGTTTTAAATACTTGATGACAATTTATTTCTTTTTAACTTTAAAACAACTTACAACTTAATTTAGAAATATCTGCATTTGTGTGTCATCTTCATAGTTTAGTTTTCTTTCATTGAAATGTGTTTGCATTTTTTACATTAATTCGCTTCCAAGAAAATCATTGTGGTCGACTTTCTTTAGTATTTTGCACTTAAGCCATTGATGTGTATTTGCAATATAAAAGATAATGTTCCAATCAGTGCATGCTTGCTTGTATTAGATTTCAGTGTTTGATTTTATTTGTTTTTACTGATCTGACCATGAATATCATGTGTAATTTCCTAAAATATGCCTGTAGACTGGTGAAGAGATCTAGATTACTGATATGTATATTGTTTCTAATATCATGAACTGGCATAACTTAAACTGTTTTGCAATGACATGTACAGTTTTGAATATATGAATACAAAGAAGTAGTACCTCATTTGAGAGATCATCAAACTCATAAATCCAAATATCCTAAATTCCGTACCCAACCAGGTCAGCCTGTATCAGCAGACTCTGTGTTTTTGTGGGAAAGACACTTTGTTCCCATTTCCTCAACATGATATGGTTGTTAATGTGTTTGTTAAAGGATTGTTAACACCAAAGGATATTCTCTTGTACTGATTTTCATAGATTTAATTGTTGTTTCAATCCACAAATTTGAATGACGTAGTTAACAGTGATCATTATGTGGAAAACTTAAGCTCTTTTCTATGGTCCTCAAAGGGGCTCTGAGTGGTCTAAATCGCTGTCTAGGATTCGGCGAATGTGGATATGTGAGAAAGCTTGCCAGTAGCTTCTCGTGGATCGGTGGTTCTTTCCGATGATTTCCCGGTTTTTTTCCTCCACCATTAATACTGCCCGCCATGTATAGCCTATTGTGTGCTGAAAAATGGCGTTAAGCCCCAGAACAAATGGTGTTAAGCCCAAAAACAACAACTTGTCCTCAAATGTTATTTTTCGTAAAACCATGACAACTGATACCTTTGATAATGGTACCTTCATAGTAACATACTGTTGTTATGTGTATCAAAATGTCAAAATTATGATTACATTGGTGAATTATTTCACTCCTGTTGTACTGTGTTTTTAAAATAAATTTACCTTGCCAAAGAGGGGAATAATATTTATATTTTCTTCTCTCATTTTATGTTCCATTTGCAAGATATATTTGTATTTAAAATTAAATAGTCTCTCAAAATGAATGAATGTACTGTTACAGCAAAAATTAAAAATATTTGATTCCTGAATATCTTTGTTGACATAATTCCAGTTGGCCAGTATTTTAATTCAGGTCTTGATCTTATATAAACAATTTTCTTGAAATATTTGTCATTATTACAGTATGTAAGGGCAAAACTGCTAAATCAGGTCTAATATTTGTTATATGTATTAAGCTGGGATATGCTATAAAGAGATTAGACTTGGCAGTTATCTTGTACCTATTAAGTGATGCCTTGGTTTTTATTGTGAAGAAAAGATGGACTCCAGGTAGTCAAATAGTGTAAAGCACTCACCATTACAGATCACTGCTTACACCTCTTCATGGGTTTGAGTCTTGGGCCATCCATTGTAGCAATGTGAGGAAGCTTTTCAGTAGCTTCCCATGAATTTGTGGTTTCTTCCCAGGTTTTTCCTCCACCATTAGGTACTGGTCAGCTTGTAAAGACTATCATGTACTGAAAAATGAATTTAAACCCACAACAATATAGGGAGAAAACCCTAATGTTGCCCAAATTAGATAGAAACTACAAATTATAGAAGGGTCCCAGAGTGGCCGAATGGTTAAAAGGACAGTTACAGATCATTGCCATCTCACCTGTCTGCCTGGGTTCAAGAATCAGGTTCGGCCAATGTGGTTATGTCAGAAAGCATGCCAGTAACTTCTTGTGGGTTGGTGGTTCTTTCCAAGGTTTTCCCGGATTCTTCTTCCACCATCGATACTGGCCACCATGTATAGCTTATCTTGTACTGAAAAATGGCATTAAAAATTCTACAACAACAACAAATTATAGAATTGGACAATGATGCAGATGGTATCAATTTAGATAAAATTTCAGTGTGGCAGTTATATTTCTAATTATGTCTTTGTTTAAAAGCAGTTTTTTAATGTAAATAAGATCCTAAGCAATTTTCTATACTTGTTATGATTTTCTTTGCATATAGATCAATTTCTGGGCACTGTGGGGTTTTGTTCAGCAAGAATAATTTGTTTGAACCACCCACTTCCAAATATCTTTCCATGAAACACATATTCTATATTGCAAATTTGTATATTTTGGTTTGTCTTGTGAAAACCATAAATGGGGAGTTGGAAGACAATGTTCAGTTTCTAAAAGTGCATTTTTTTTCTCCCAGTTTTGTGTCTTTGAAAATAAAAGCAAACAGAGGTAACTAGTGATTAAGAAATGCATGGAAATTCTGTGATTTTAACTTTTCACTGAGAGTTAAAGTCTGTTCCTTTTTTGTTTTACTGACCATGGACCAGAAGAGTTTTTGGGAAAGCCCAATGTCCATCCTTCCATTGACAAAACTTTATCACTGCCAGGAAACTTTGCTTGCAAGGTCATTTAAAGTTCTATTGTATTAAATGAAATAGGTGTTAAATAGACATCTTACAAAGTTTGCAATTCTGTTCTAACATACGAGATGCATCTTGGTTCTAATGAAAATCCAAATCCAGTATGGCTCGGGGTATGTCATGTACCATTCACTCTGCTTTTATTTGGTTATGGGAATGGGACATGTATGTATAGGGTAATTTGAATCAAGCAATGTAAGGTATTACCATCTAAAAATCAAGTGTTGTAGACCATATAATATTTTTATAGCAGCACTTTGTGCAATTGCACTATTGAGTATGCATTTCTTTACTGAGAAAATGTTACCATTCACAATCTCAATGCATCCATAAAAAAATATTTTCACAGAATTGACATGTCATTGAAGTAAAACCTTGTAAAACTTTCATAGTGAGAAAAGAATCTTTTTCAAACATTTCATTGGACAGTTGGTAGATTTTGAATTAAACTGTGCAAATAACTGGTACAGTGAAACGTTTAAGTTGTGGACAAAGCCCAGTCATATAAAATTCAGTGTGTATCCAAGATGCTGCCAGATTTGTAATGTCTAAAAAATAAAAAAAGTTGTAAAATGCAAGAAAATCCAGACAAAGAAAGGAAAATGAAAAACGTAATACTTTAAGTATTAAAAACTCCAAGAGAGCATGACATCAATGACAATAAATGGGTTAACCAGTAATGTGAATATTCTTACCCTTTTTTTCTTACACACCATGCAATTGTGTATTTGTATGCATTGTATGTTTAAATGTGAGTGTGAACATTTGGACTATATTTCCCTCCACCTCATTTTCTGATAGGTACTAAATGAGATTTACATTAACATTATCACTTTGCTGTCATTCGAGTTTGCATGGCTTGATTCCGCACACATGGAAGTCCACGCACACACACACGAGTACAACAACACCAGCGTCCATGAATACACCTTCGAAGTCGACTCTGAATACACTGACGAGCTTCACTACGCACAGACGCGCTTTCGGTGCATCGCAAATGGATGTGTCTAGACAAGTGTGCGTTGTGATTGTTCATGTGTGTGTGTGTAATTTAGATTTTTAAGATAGCTTTAACAATTTTCCAGTCATATTGCTCCGATACCGGCCGTGTAGCAGTTTATAGTGACGTCTTGCACTGGGACATCATGCCGCAAACATGTAGCATGATGTCCCACCCAGTCATTATCATGACCACCACGCCGACCAGTCCTAATACTAAACTCTTAATGCTGAGCGCCTAGAGAGGCAGCTGTTAGTACTAATTTTATAATTATTTCGTATGACTCGGCCCAGGTTCGAACACGCTGCCTTCCGCATCCGAGGCGGACGCAGTAATCACTAGGCCATTGGAGCAGTCAATACGTGATTGATTTCAATGGAAAGATCGTCGAATGCAACAAGTTGGATCCGAATCTGCGCCTGAGACTTAAATGTTTTTTAGGTACGGAACTTACAGTTGTATGTACGGTTGGGACTTAGTGTGTCGCGAATCCATCCGGTACTGGAAATCCTCCAGTGCGCGTGGATGAATCCTTACTTTTAGATGCAAAGACGGACTTGCGAACAATCGATACGAAAGAATTTTCAAAATGACTTCTTTAAGCTGATGAACAATTCTGTGTTCTGCAAAACCATGGAAATCGGCGAAAAAGAATTCCAAATGATGTTTTCCAGAACGACAGTTGAAAATACCTAAATGAGAACCAGGCGGTCGAGTTGAATAAGAAATTCGATGGTGGACGTACTGTAGTACACATCAAGAAATATAAGCAAATGTTCATAAAATCCATTTACGGTGGATCGTCAGTAACAGATCTAATCTGCTCATGTACGAGTTTAATTGCGAGTCGATCATTCCTTGGTACGGCAACCATATTAGGATGATAAATACGGAAACGAATTTATTGCTTCTATACAATACCACCAATGATGTCTACGAAGATATGGGTGTGATATCACAAGCGTGCGAGTTTGGCTTAAACTAGAACCAGGATGACAGTTGCTTAATCAGTTACGTCATCAAGAAAGTCGTGTAAAAATACAAATATGTACACTTGCAAGCCCATCGTGGAGTTTGTGGGACATAGACTCAGAATGTGCTCGACTATGGCTAACTCGAGACAGAAACATCAATACAAAGGAGTTCACGGGTTGTCATGGCAGAAGATATCAAGGACAGCGTGTATAAGGAGTGTCTGAAACAACGATATGAATTTATAGTCGCGCGAAAATTTTATTTGACTTAAGAAAGATCTCTTCGGTGTTGGACGTTGTTCTAAGTTTTTCAAACCTTGAAACCGAACGGTGGATTACCCCTGAGAGAATCACCACTTACTTATACGGGCACCAAGCGATTGTTCGCTTAGGACGTACGCGAGAGATAATTGTGAAATTGTGGTAACATGACTTGCAATGTCTCCTGTCCAAATGCCCTAGAAACCTGATCAGTAGCCCGATAATGTGGGCCTTTTAACGTCTTCTCAAATACAGATACAAGAACAGATTGTATTCCAATAAAATTTAAGTTATCAGCAGCCAAATCTTCTGCCATATCGCGTCAGCGCATCTCAAAGCAATTTATTCGAGTCTTCCATTATTGACTGCTCTTTGACCGAGGAAAATTTTGTGACCCATCCGCGAATTAGCTCTTCCGTCCAAAATGATTGTCATACAAGTGTACTATTTCATCGTTACACAATGTCATGATCCCGATGAACCAGCACGTGTTGTTTCGTAAACAACGGAGTCAAAAATTACTTTACCGTGTCTACTATATCTGCGGCATCATTACAGGTCGTCGGTTATTTTTATCTTTTGACAACATCTAGGATGCTCGTGTATATTTATATACACGTCAGTTTTCTCGATCATGCGGTGGAAACAAGATTCAAGCGTAGTGAATGTCATTGGATTGCCTCACATCAAACCCTCAACGGGAAATTTATCTTAAATCTTGATTGGCTCAAACTACGCCATGGTAAACCTTTTCCAAGCTCGCTAACTTACCAACTGATGCTTCACCCTGCTAATAAACACGTGGACTGTGTTATGTTGCGGACAATTCCGATTTCGTCTCTCATTCAAGAGCAATTTTTGTCTTATCTGATCCATAGATGAGAATAGAGAGGCAGGATGTCTAAGTGCACTTAACCGCATCCCAAATCCTCTGTCATAACACAGATAAACATCTTGATTTGTTTGATTAAAACAACGCTGAAATATAGAGACTTCTGAACAAGAAACAAGGGCTGCGGAAGGTCTATTTAGACAATAGCACCTCATCATGTTGAAGGCTGACAGAAATGAAAAAGCAATTAACCTGTTGTCAAATGGCAAAGCACCTGGAACAGATGATATAACAGCGGACGTCTACAAAGCCGGACGCTCGCACATGGCACAAAAACTGACCCAGCTCGGCCATTGAATGCGTACTCAATGAACTATATATACCCCAGGAATACAAGGGGGTATCCATCGTTCACTTGTACAAGTGGAAAGGCAACACGAAATCATGCAACAACCATATGGATATTTAGATGCCATAAACGGAAAAATACTCATAGGAATTATGCTTAATTGCCTAATGCATCTGATCGATCATGGGTTCATGGCTGAGAGCCATTGTGATTCAGTAACGGATGATGGACAAAAGAAATGTTTTTTGAAGCTAAACTCCATGAGAAATAACACGAACACAACTTCAACCTGTACACAACATTACTCAACCTGACAAAGACCTTTGAAACAGCCGGTGGTAAGGGCTTTTGAAAGATCATTTCCAGAGATCATGCGTAGATAAATTCATCGTGATGTCTTGGCAATTCCATAATGGCTTAATCGTTCGTGTTGTGGACAACGTCATTCTCAGGCACCAGTGCAGTCAGGGAAAACTGTTAGCTGGCCCCAGTTATCTTCAGTATAATGTCATATGCCATGTATACTCATGGTTTCCACGACTATTACACTATGATGGACATCACATTCGCTAATGCCAAATCTGAGTATGACATGTAACAGAGTATTGATCATTTCTCTTAAGTTTGCGCCAGTTTCGGTCTCCAAATAGGTATGAAAAAGACAGATATGATGTATCAACCACCTGCACCAGGAAAGCCTGAAAATGACGAAACCTTCCTAGCAGTGAAGTATGAGAAAGAGCACAGCGGAAACATTCTACAACAAAAACTGAAAGCCTACAAAGCAATAGTGTTGCTGGTCGTTTGCATGCAAAACCTGAACGGTGTACAGACACCATGCAAAGATAAACCATTTGCAGGTGGGCTACCTAAAGAAACTGATGCGGATACGATGGCAGAACATTGAGGCATTCACAAAAGCGGTTACTATAGGCATATACAATCTGTTTGATGAAATTAGCTACAGGATCGGCAGACCGCATAATCAGGCTATTAGAAGAGCCACAGGCAAATATCTTCTAATGCGAACTGAAGGGGGGAACAGCGATTTTAAGATGGTTAAAAGAAACGCTTTATAGATTTCCGCTTATCATCCTTGAAATATTTCAATATTGACCATGAATGTCATGCGAAGATCTCGCTTATAATCGCCCCACCTGGCACAGTGTCATCCATTATGGAGCTACAGGTCCAGAACTGAGGAGAAAAGCAGAAGTGCAGAAACACAATGAGTGTAAATATGAGAACCTCAAGAAGTCCGCTATTGATCAAGCAAATACAAATAAAATTTCCTCTCAAGTGTGCGATACACAGTTCAGACCACAAAATAGTCTGATCAATCAATCACGCAATCGCTGAAAAGAATACAGCTAGCGATATCATGATCATTTTTGAACCCGAAAGACGAAAAACATTCTGGTAGTCGATTGTTTTTTGATTGTTCAAAAACAATACTACATTCATTAGGTCAGCTTTTTCGCCAAAACATCTAAAGTTCTCAACAAGTTTAGGCATTTCCATGTGAAACAAATATGCCCTCGACTGAGATTCAATTGGACATGTTTACCTCCAAATACAATGAGCTGATATATAACCTATACTCTTAGAAAAATATTTGCAATGTATAATGTTGTTTAAAAAATGCATATGATTGGTCAGGAAAACCATGAACTTGATTTTGGATAAGGTCAAATATAAATGTATGTAACATAATCATTACGAAAAGTCAGCAAACAACAAACGTTGAATATGAATATGTATATATATATATATATATATATATATATATATATATATATATATATATATATATATATATATATATATATATACATATATAAATATATATATAATCATCTGTCACGATCACGTAAACGTTAAAACTACAATTGGTATAATAGAATACTTGGTTACCAGGTACCTTGTATTCAAGTGGGAGCTGTTAACATTTATAGCACCTAACTGATAAAACTAATAGGAACTATCAAAGAAAACTGCTCGAATATAACGTTTTCACCCCTAGAACAATCTTATTTGCTATTTATTACATAAAATATTTTGCAGGTGGTCATTAGCATCTAACAGACTGCTAACCTACTTATCCGACCCATTATGCGAAATCCTATTAAACAACAAAGGGCATGTAATGAACGTGTTATACTATCCACTCTGCGAACTTCATAAATATGTTTTGAAAAGATTTGTATGCTTTGAGTTTTATCTTTTGATTAATTCTTTTAAACACATGAATATTGAATATCTTGAGTGCAGTTTTCAAAGCGTTTTAATTTTCAAAGGAAATTCGAGATCACCTAACTTACATAAAACATGTGGACACAACTTCTCCCGTAGGATTTTTATGTATAGCTTTATGTAGAAAAAACATAAAGTTTTGTATAATGTGCTAAGATTGCTATCTTGAAAGTCATAATTATGGAAAAGAAATTGTCCTAGCTGGAGAGAAAAATTTTCACAATTTCTGGTAGAGATATAGATTGTCTAGATTATTTCTCTATTATGTTAAGAAGGGCGTTCAAACGGCTTACAAATTCAAATATATTAAAGCAACAGTCTATATGAATGATAAAGGATACAATAATGTAGCAAATTTCGTTCTGATTTTGCAATTAGAAACGTACCCACATAGAGATGGCATCTACAATATACTTATTTCAAACCGGTTGGGATTTGATTAATATATATGCATGTTTCATGTTGTGCGGGATTAGATTAATTACGTCACAAAGGTCAGATGTCCACCAAACAAATAGACAAAAGGGAAAAAAATATGACAGGATGATTATTCTTGCAGTCCATTATTTAATCGTAACATAAATTAATCAGACTCAAATTGGACGGATTATAATAACATTCTTAATCTAAATGGTTCCGTCCTATAAACAGTAGGCAGGACGAGCACGGTGTTTTGCTCATAGCGATACATGATTTTACCCAATAATTTCCATTGAGGGCCCTCTGTGTGTGCTAAAATAAACCTGAGGTCTGCAGGTGAATATTTTTTTATATGCATTGGTGGGGTGTTTGAGTAAAATCTTTATCGTTAGCTAGTTTGTGGATTTAAATGTGATCGATGTGGATTTAAATATGATCGATGTGGATTTCAATATGATGTGGATTTAAATATGATCATTTGTGGATTTAAATGTGATCGATGTGGATTTAAATATGATTGATGTGGATTTAAATATGATGTGGATTCGTGCTCGCCCTGCCTACTGTTTATAGGACGGAACCATTTAGATTAAGAATGTTATTATAATCCGTCCAATTTGAGTCTGATTAATTTATGTTACGATTAAATAATGGACTGCAAGAATAATCATCCTGTCATATTTTTTCTTTCTTTCCGTTTTGTCTATTTGTTTGGTGGACATCTGCCCTAAATATGATGTGGATTTAAATATGATCAATTGTGGATTTAAATGTGATCGATGTGGATTTAAATATGATCAATTGTGGATTTAAATGTGATCGATGTGGATTTAAATATGATTGATGTGGATTTAAATATGATCATTTGTGGGTTTAAATATGATCAATGATATGGATTTAAACATGATCGATCTTGCATAAGAACTAAATCTTAACAAAATGTCATACTAAGATATTTTACAATTAGAGAAATTATAGAAATGAGCAGATAAAAAATGCTCATCACACGATTAAATAAAATCAATAATATCCTTAAAGAGATGGATCAATCTGAAAATAGACAAATGTCAAATAATATTCTAAATTATTACATCGTGCATTTTGAGATCGTTTGCAAAATCATCGACATGTTATTATAAAATTAAGTGCTGCGTATAAAGATTATATTAATGAAATATATTACAAATAAATAATATCCCGACAACAGTGATATAGTTATAATAATATTTGCGTCAAATCTATTCCATATGATACTTATCTGAAATTTTGACATCTTTTTCGTACACGTTTGAGGTATATTCACAATACCTACAGTATCAGTAAAAACTAGTAATACCAGTTAGACTTACCAGTTTGCAGACATATACAATTAGCACTAAACTGTCGATGATCAAAAATATAATCTTATCACTTCGACGATTGGCTTTATTTTATAGTTTTTATCTTGATGTCACTAAATTCAGTGATGGATTACCCATTAAGCACACTAAACACTTCTATGGGCACAAGCCTAACAGGGCACCTGAAAAATTCAAACTAATTATTGATGATAAAATTGTATGAATTATATATGTCCATTCCGATCTGCATGCACGAATATTTTGATTTAGATTGATGGCAACATTGGTTTTTGACCATCTATTTAGCTTTTAATACTGCTTTTTAGTTTCATATTTTGTAGGAATGGAGGTCGGACACCATAATATAATTGGTGCTGAGCGCCCTGATAGGCCTTAATCCATCACTGTCAGGATTTTACTAGTCCTTGTTAAAAAAAAAACGTATTGGAATTTATAGGTGAAGAAACTTGAATTATTACTGAATATATTAATAGCATTTAGCCGCGGACGAACATGGGATAAAAATATCAGAATCATGAGGACAGTGTCATATTGATACAATAACTAAAATGATCAAGCACATCTGCATGCGTCACTGCCAAACTCGTGAAATTTATTTGAACTTTTCTATCGAACGTCAACCATTGAATCACGACGGGAGTCTTATAAACGTGATTATAATGTAGACAAAATTCGAGCTGTTTCCCTACACCAACAAAACCACTCCAATCACAGTAGAATGTAATAATTTTTTTATTTAAACTAGTTAGCTAAACAAATCTTAAAAACTTATGAATATATTTATATGTATATATATATATATATATATATATATATATATATATATATATATATATATATATATATATATATATATATATATATATATATATATATATATATATAACGACATACACGAGTATCACTGAAAGAGAAAATCAACACAATAAAAATATGGGATAAGTATACAAAATTTGCTAACCAATTCTCTCAGGATTATAATTACACTAAGAATTCTGTCAACAAAACATCGGTTTTCGCATAATATTGAAAAAGCATAAATTTCATTGTACTGTTTCAAGACCAATATTAAACGTGAAGATTTATATTAGTGAACCAGGGCTACATTACACTGCTTATTTCTGAGTAACGTCTTGATAATCAACGTATACTTTATTCAGATCATCATGTATTTTGTTAAATGTATTTTATTAAAAAGCAACATTAGGGATAGACAAACACTTTTATTGGAATATAGATTCATAAAATTGCTTCAAGAACGTATGATCGAGTCTGTTTGACGTTAAAGCATAAATACAACCTGCAACAGCAGTCGAGCGTGTTTTTTCAAAATTATCACGCGGATACGATAAAATAAATCAATCACTACAATTATCAAAACAATTACATAAACTTGTTGAATCTGGAATGGGTTAACCAAGAACATCGATATAAAGTTGTTACACATCTCGGTAAAAAAAAACAAAAAAACTCGAATTCTTAGTTGCGTTGACTCCATCACGGTTAATCAGTGGCTCTAAGAACCATGACGAAAATAAATATCCATTAATCACGAGCTCATTACATAATTAAGCAATGGATCAACGTAGCTATTGGTCTCAGATATGTCATTTGTTGGCTCATTTAGCATCTCGGCATTACGGCATTGGATTCCGTGACAGTTATAACTTCATCGTCAATTGCGTCTGAAAATAATTTTGCATATCTTGATCAAATGCTTTGTGCCAATGTAATTATTTTTATGTGTCTTTAAGACCGAGTATAAAAATGTGATGATACTATTTTGCCTGCAGCGGAAACCTGTCTAGATGTACTCGAGATAGTACTAACGACAATCCCGAAAGCAGTACCAACAATTGTCATTGTTTGCAATACCTAATCCAACAGTCAACTCAGCTGATACACTGCATCGATGATCCCCGCTTATGCGTATATATCCATGTAAAATTGTTTCGCTGGTATTACGTGATGTAATTTTTTTTACTTCGATAATTTTGTTTCGTCGGTATAATTCTGCATTTGATAGTGGTAACGTAGAATTTTTTTTAGCTTGTGTATTAATTGAGGGATTTCGTAGAAATTGGATACAGCACCGTATGAAACTTTTAGAGTTTTATCTTTCACAGCCAGCATGAATACTTCCTTGGTATCTTTATCAATAACCAATGGATACAACTTCCGAGACTTTAAGGAAATTATCCTGAACACTTGTTACTTCACTACTTATTACATCTAAATCCGGTATTTTACTGCCAGTTTGTTAATGCTAATCTTAGCCAAGTCTTGCAAAGATATTTTATTAAATAATTGTGCGTATGTTTCTAATGTGTGTGGGTATCGATGGTGTGTGAGTATCCATGGTGTGTGGGTATCCATGGTGTGTGGTTATTCATGGTGTTTGGATATCCATGGTGTGTGGGTATCCATGTTGCGTTGGTATATATAGTGCTTGCACATTTATCCATTGCAGTTGGTATCCATGCTTTTCTACCTCTAGTCATTTCTCCAAAACCTTCTTAGGCAATATTGGGAACGCTATTTAGGTAACCTTGAAAAATTCGTGCAATTAAATTTTCATTCATGTATTTTTCTCTCCATATTATCAGTGACAAACATGCTAAATAAAAATGGATAATACTAAGATCATTAAAACCAGATTATGATATCTGGTTTTCGTACATTTATGATCGTATTATTATCCATGCTTATTTCTTAGGGTGAATATAACCCCGGACTTTGAAATATTTCCACTGCTTACAGTTGAAATCTCATTTCATCTCGTAAGACACGTTTTCGTCTATGAGTTTGCTAAGTTCATTAATCATAGGAAAATTGTATGTTCTTGGCCCATGCATTCGAGTAATGGTATTGGTCCACTTGCTCTTGCTGGTTATAATTGACTACAGTTTATTTTGAAACATAAAAACTCCCTCGTATCTAGCTCTAGTCAGATTTGCGAGGTTCTCAATTTCATCTTCAGCTGCATAATTTGACAAATCAATGTCAACTTCATCTGCACGTTTAAGTGCTCAACCTTTCAAACTTATCTATAAATATCCACCATCATTTTATCCAGATCATAGCTAAGTAATCGCCAAATTGGCCGTTGTATACTTATATACAACTATGTGTGAAGGATTGCGTGATTTACCAATCGCATCAAGCACTTTTATTAACTTCTCGACCACATCTTGGTGGATATAGTTATGTCTTTTTTTGTATTCAAACAATGTTTCTGTTTTGACAATGTATATGAATAAAAAAAAATACCGCGTGGATCATTTGCTGATGCAACCCAATACACACAAGGACAATCTCGAGAATCTTGATTTATTATTCATGTTTCCTATGTTCTTGAAAATTCTTTGAGAGGCAGATTTCCCAGTTTTATATTCAAATTAATCTTAGTCGTATTCATTGGACTATTCTTTGAAAACATCTTGGAGTTAATATAAACCCGCGTCTGTAGATATGGCTTCATTTCTTGCAATCATTTCTTCAACGGCCGTTTTGCCACAGTTGGTGCTGCAGCGGCGATCAACGCAGGTAATGCAGCAAGTTATGCGGCTGGTAATTGTAATACATTTGTTCTTTAATGGTATTGGACCTATTTTGTTTATTCATCGCAAGCTTGTTTGTTCCAACATATAACTGTGTGTAATTTAAACTCAGCGATGCCCCACAATTAGCTTTGGGTCTTAGTCATATTTATGTTATTAGACTTCGCGTCACTGTCACATAGGCATGTATCTTTAACTTTTTTTATTCTGTCTGGTTAAGTCCAATCGCACGACGATTTGACTTTAGTCACCAAATGCGTATTTTCCACATGAGCCTCAGTAATTTGCATTCGTCCACCAACTCTTTTGAGTACTAATGTTCTATCAGATAATATCAGTGAGATGCATGGAACATTAATAAGGAACCGTGCATCAACTCGAGATCGTAAATGCATATCAGCGACGCTTTGTCAAAAAATATCCAGATTTTACAATGCATTATAATTAATAAGATACGAAATTGTAAATTATCGTTGAGATATCTGTGTACGGTTTGATCTCGTTCCATAAATGATATCAGTGAGTGATATGCACGTGTAACTTATGTCCAAACATACGTTGTATTTCTTAAGAATGTTCTTGATGAAGAATAAACCGAATCAATACTTCAGATACATCAGGCTGCTCAAATATCACTATATTTCCCTGATTAATTTTAATCGCCTTTAGCATTGGAATGCCAGACATACGTATGTCGGTGCTGATCTCCTTGCAGAGATTCAATTTGCCATGTAAACTGACCTACAGACACACTATGAACAATATCGGTTGTCATTCTAAACCACGATAATGTAGATTTACTGTCTTTCTTAAGAGACAGTAAACGTTCTTCCGCTAGTGACAGTTTCAAAACTGACGCACTCAGCGACAAGTTTGTGAATTCAGCCTAGCCAGTCAAGCCTCTGTCACCAGCATGCCGAATTGCCTCATCCACAACATTGTATTTGGCGCGAAATATACTTTTCTGACATCACTGCAGAATCCGAAAAAATCCAACAACGGACTCACATGAAAATTCACCTCGTTTATTTGAGTGATTAGCGTGAAGGAAAGCCCAGATTATAAGTTGTATTGACATTTGCACGTACCAGTTCTGGCCGATTATCTAAAGGAATTTCATTATTATCGGCTTTTTCGGTACCTGAGATCGAATGGGTGATGATCAGAATTGTATGCGATACCCATGGTGATCATGACCAGTCGATCTGCCGATCTTAAGCAACCGTAGCTGTATCTTGCTAATCCAGATCACGTATCTGCTGAGTCAACTTTGACCAGACACGATTTCATTTATTTTCCATTGATAAGGTATCTGGTACTATTAAATATCATCCGACATGAAGTGGTGGTGATGTATGATCTCTCGGATTTCTTGTGGATTTTGTTTATCTTTATTTTGGAGATTATTACTACGGTGTATTGCCAGTATCGAGTAAACAATACTATTAATGTTATATTAAGGGATGGAATCAAATACATCTGAGAGAGAGAGAGAGAGAGAGAGAGAGAGAGAGAGAGAGAGAGAGAGAGAGAGAGAGAGAGAGAGAGAGAGAGAGAGAGAGAGAGAGAGAGAGAGAGAGAGAGAGAGAAAGAGAGAGAGACTAGAATAACAATAGCCCCCGTGTGTAAAATATAACAATAGTTACAGAATTAAGCGAAATTCAATTTGTCATTCAGTTATGCTGAGTGAAACATTTTATCATATGATCGAGTGACAGAACGAACGCGGATTGCCGGCATGATAACATCACCTAGTGCTTTCAGTCTTTCCCAAAATTACTGCAGGCGACAGGTCGAAATCTCTCTCTCTCTCTCTCTCTCTCTCTCTCTCTCTCTCTCTCTCTCTCTCTCTCTCTCTCTCTCTCTCTCTCTCTCTCTCTCTCTCTCTCTCTCTCTCTCCTCCGATACGAGCATTTAATAGTTTGATACCATTCTGTCCCTTTGACAAATTATTTAACGAGAGAAATTGCTTATTAATTTTCATTGGAGTCCCTCAGAATTCCACAGTCTTCAGCGGGGCATTAGAGACTATTTAATATTGGCGAGGTGAAACTATTTTAGAACCCTGAATTCTGGCAACACATTACTACAGTTAGATTAGCCAATCCGGTTTACTACTTTAACGCCAAAATTTGTCTGCAATCCCATCGAAAAAAAAATAATCTTCTCTAGTCCACCTTTATTAATAACTGTTATGGAAAATATCATTTTATAGTCTGTTTTAAATAACCCACGACTTCCAAAATTTTATGTTTTGTCTCTTGTCATTTTACCGCTATTGATCAATGCGTTAACATTGAACTCCTATCCGTTAACCACTCGAGTCTTAATTCAGATCCAATTCATGCCCCATACAAAATAGATTACCTCCCTCGCTGTCAACAATTGATAGCAGCTAGTGTCACCCATGCGTCAAACGTAATATTTAAGTTTAAAGCTGACCCCGACAGCATTCACTGTGAAATTGTTTCTTCTAAAATTATTCCATACAATTTTGTACCGTTGCAACACCACCGAAGTTCAATTCAGAATTATCGGTACATCTGCCCTCGACTGTAATAAATGTATTTGCGAGCAACAAATATCAGCTTGTATTTTGTACTTGCAGTTCTGTTCATCTTAGTTCGTTTGTACACGTGCGTCATAAAATAACATTGATAATCACGAACAGACTTGTCTTTTAGAACTGGCGCGTCTATGTCAATTGCAGAATCTGACACGCACTTAAACATTTTAAATTTTTCCGACATTTTCAACATGTTGCTGCAACTAACATCGCCGGCGAGATAGCACGTCACGATACGGTCTTCTGCATGCTTTAATATTGGCAGTGATTTTCTCGTTTTTCAAATTCGTTTTGACACTTTATCGACTGCGAGTCTATAACAGGAACCACTAATTCGTTGTCACACTGCTGTTTATAATTTTTGTAACGTTGTTGGGCATTAGGAATTCATTTTGTACTTCGCAGTTTTACTACTGGAAGTTTTACTGGATTATTGGTTGTAATTTACCTTGCGATGGTATCTCCAATGAACCTAATCGAGCAAGTCTATAGCAAATTGCATAAACCGTTTATTTTGTTTCAGGAAGGTCATCAAACCATATTAAACCGCTGTTAAAACCTCAGGTTAATGACATCGATAGCTTTGATACAAAGTTGTTTCACAGCAAGGATCGCTGTTGGTGCCATTATTTTAAATAAATCCACAACGACATATCTGAGTCTATCTTTGTAATATATTTGCCATATGGAATATACTACTCTGTCCGGAATAGGTGATCGTTCTTCATTATATAAACCTTTGTTTGACTAATCTAATTAGACGCTTAAGCGACTTGAGCCGCTCAGTCAGTAGTGCATGTAAGTCAAGCAAAAACCAAAATGGGAGTAGTCAATGAAACTTGAATTCCTGTGAAATATTATGATATCGTTAATAAAAAGGATCTGTTGGTGCGACCGAGAAAACGATCTCTCAGGGAAACATTTGGCGAAAATCCAAAACAAACAATACATCAACAGACAACACTGAGTTCACGAATAGTTTCACAGTTTTTTTTATAACATACTGTAAACAGTGTCACATGTAAAATTTACTATTGGCAATTCCTGGTGTAATATGACGTATTCTGCCATCTGTGGCGTCGATGTGTACAATTACCATCGCTGGAACAATCTTGCAAAATTCTCTCTATCTCCTCAGAGTTAATTTGTGTCCTCCTCGCACAACCGGTTTTATTATGGTAAACGTGGAAGTTTATTTTGATTAGTACGGATTGGCGCCACTTGTAGAATTTATAAAAAATATCGGCATACTTCAAAATTTTCCAATCAGGCATTCAACTCTACCAACGCAAAACATAACGGATCCAATTAGTTGATATGCTTAATCTTGCCAACCTTGACCCAAACGAATATATTATATTTCAAAACCGTGAAGGAAAATTGAAGAGATTAATATTTTTATTAAAGATATTTTTTATTCGTAATCGATTATTGCAAGGTCTTATTGCTGTGTATGATACAGAAGGTAAACTTGTTCCTAGTATTACTGCGGTTTCGATCAATGATAGGTTGTTAACTTTCGGTGATGCCATTCACGGCGGTCTCAACATGTATGACAATAAAATTACCAGCATAAGAGAACTGACGCATTATCTCGACGCTGCAAATAAAAAAGCATGTTAAGGAAATTCCAATGACATCTTCATTAGCTACCATCAATGACGGAATGACAATTTTCAAAAATGATTATCTTAATCAAGTACAACTATTTATGAATTTTCGCAGGAACGTTAACAGAACTATTAATTTGTTGTTTGCAAGTCTAGTAATCGATGACATAAATCTCAAAGATATAAATATGACGATTATCGATAGTATCAGTGGAAATCCTAATATCGTTCAAAAAACCAATCTGATTAAGATTCCACACGGACGAGCTTACCATATCGAGTACACAGTATCATCCAAATCATCAAAGTTGACACTGCAAAAAAACTCTATTAAACATTCAACAGAGATCACTGGCGTGTATAGGTTGTCCGTATTTAGTTCTTCTAAATTCAAGATATTTACTACATTTTCATGGCGTCATTCAAAAGATGCTTTTCTGGAACCACGTCTCTAAAACCACTTCTGTCGTGTTAAATAAAGACGAAGAAGAAGAATTTATACTGGAACCTTTCTATAAAAAATTAACTACAGCGTCTTACTGGTGGTGCATAGAATTCGAAGCTGAAACACCTCCGTTGTCACTGTCTTAGACAACGTCATAGACAACAACGAAAGTGTAATGATAGATGTCAACAGATACAGATACAATCAATGAACGACTCGGCAGAATAAATTAAAAACTATCGTCGATATTTATGCTGCAAAAATAAATAAATATCGTAGACGCGCAACCATCGTTGATATTATGATTTATTCGGTTTCTACGCTAGTTGCTGAAACTTGTATAATATTAGCATCGCTTGAGACGATGACAGCACCGGTCGTTGTAACAATCATTATTTCATTGTCAATGTCGATGGCTGGAATATTTAAAATAATCATAAAGAAGGTAAATACGTGCACGAATGAAAAATTGGACGAGTACACGATGAAAAAATATACCGCAACTACCTCATATTCTAAATTGTCATCGTTGATTTCTTCGTCGCTTAATAATCAAATGATATCCGACGACAAATTCAGTATTGCAATAAAGATATGCAACGAAGTAGTTGACGATAACTTAGCACTCGATGATTTAAAACAATAACAGTATAATAGTGACATAGTCAGTGACATTGTTCAATCAGAGATCGCAGGAATTATTACAACAAATCGTTGAAACACTGCTCCAGTAAAAACTAAAATGATATCGGCGAGTTCAACTTCGCTTGAATTCAATATCAATTTTCCATCTGCAATCCCAATGCCCGAAATATGTCTAGCGCAATTACGGGTTTATTATAGTTGGCTCAACGTTAGGTCAGCATCGTTTGGTGGACGACAACCAAATGATTCGTTGGTGTTTGCAAATTCAAACAAACCTGATGAAACTCCTGACTTGCACGTAGTTAGTATTCCAAACGGTAGTTATCAAATAGAACAGATCAATACAGATTTTCATCCCAGAATCAAATCAGTTACGCAAAAGAATCAAAAATAGTTATTACCGTCCACGAGGAAACGTTGTCTTCGGCGGTGGAAATATTATCACCGGATTATGCTGAGGATATTTGCCAGTCTTCGATTAGAACGGTGTTGGGATGGCATGATATTCCGCCCGTTTACAAAAGTCCACCTGAACCAACCAAGAATGAATTTATCACAACGGTAACATCATCAGAATTTTCACAAATTGTCTGGGATAACATCTCCATTAATACATATTATCCACCAGAATTTCTTACGGGCGATGATGGAATAAAATATCCCACAAATATGATTGAGCTGGTGGCAGCATCAAGTGTTGTGATACTTATGAAGTATAAGGATGAATTGAGAACATTTCCTAGGCTATTAATACTAAATTTGGTCAAAAATTTACTGATCTAAAACAAATATTCTTATCACTCTCGCAATTTTACAGCGATGATGTAGAACAACAGATCGTCGAGGTAACAAAACAACTAAATAAAATTGTATATGATGTAGATTTAGCTAATCGATCTTTAATGGTTGGTTTTCCTAAATATCGATCATCGCCATACGGTTTACAAAACTTCCTTAATCATTATGAAATAGCACAAGAACAGCTTCAAACATTTGTGATACCAGAACTCAGCACAGACGGAATAAGAAAGAAACTCAAAGACACTATCGATGATTATTTTCCAAAAATCCTTGAATCAAGGAGAAAAATAGCTGAACAGGAAAATATCCTCCCATACAACAATAATCCTTACAACGTCATCAACATTACATCAACGGTCGCTGTTTATTTAGTATTTGACGTCGTCGACGGCAGTTATCAAGTTCACACTACTAAATCCAATCATCGTAGTGGAACTGCGGACCAAGGTTATATTCGCTACTCATTTACCCCTCATATCCCCACAGGTTATTTGATTGTATCAGAACCATCCGATGCTTTTTTTATCTACAATGTCACAATCGTTTCTTATCATAGATAATTATCAAACTTATTTACCAAAATGGCCCCCTGCTTGACCTTAGGTCAGAGTCGCTATAAATTTGCATGAGATCTTAGAAAAGGTCAAGCAAAATAGTGTTAAAGCAAATGTCAGTGACTATAACCAGATAAAATATGTTTTGCTTCATGATTACAATTAGTTATTTACGGTTTAAAATCATCTGGGATAATTTTACAAGTTGGTATTTTAGATTTCTCGTCGTTGTTATTGGAACATTGTAACTGTTGACACAATCACTGGTGACATAGTCAATACAGTCACACTCAAAGTCAGTGACTTTGTTACCGTCTTTAGCCAGTAATTCTTCTGCGCCTTCGTTTATTAACTCCGTCGGTGATACAGTCACTGCTGCCATATGTTTCAGTCGTTTTATACGAGCATGTACGAGTCGCTTCGTTTCGTATTCATGAAATAACTCTACACTAACCCGCTCGAATGACCATGATAACGGCGCAAAATAATTTCATTTGTGCATCCGTGATTGCTGCCAGATGGATCAACTTTATGAATCTATAATCGGAGGGCAACGTGTGCCTATTTTCTGACCCCCGAAATTGTAATGATTCAAATCGCTTATTATATTTTCGTGATCAAGCTGGTCAGATATTTGTACGCCATTCTGCTCTAATTTCTTAAGAACAAAACCTATTATATTTTATATTATAAATTATTAGTTTAAATTAAAGTTTATTTCTTAAATCTGAATTTTCTTTGCGAAAACATAGAATCACAACACAAACCATGTAAACACCTAGGATGCCAAACAACATCCCAGCAAGCTCAGGGGCATTCGAATTAATTTCAATGTGAACCACTATGGATGCTAAATCCTTGGAGACGGTATTCGAAATTAGACGACACAAAAACCCAATGTAAACACCTATGTTGCCAAACAACAGCCTAGAAGATCCAGAGGTTACGTATAAGGATAGCACAGTTACAACTCCCATGTGAACCCCCTAGGTTACCAAACTGACATCATAGCAGCTTCAGAACCTAACTATGATCTCAATTCTACGAATTTAACTAATTTATCGCTATAACAGCAAAAACACAAACGGGGCCTTCAGCAGATTTTCCACACTCTCCCCTGGGGAGTTTTATTGCTCCTACAATTTAGTGATAAGAGTCCGTTTTATTAACGATAAGAGTAACTGAGCAGGTATGGCATTGTAGTCGAATCGTAGTGCTTAAATATATCTCCAGTCCAGACATTGTAAAAGTGTACCCAGAAGGTGGTGACATGGTGGGGTGTGGGTTTTTTTCTGCTGAATTTTGAGGGCTGGGGGAGCCCCAATTATAATAACATCTGTCGCCTAATGCAAGATAATTTACCTTTATCATTTTTCGATACTAGAACTCGCAGCGTTTAAACTAGTGCCTTAACCCATCAACTATCGAATCTATCACGAATATATATTTAAATTTAAGTAAATAACCAGTGAATCTGTCACCAGTGATAATGTCCTGTCACAGTGAAAAACTTATATCATTGTTTGATGGATCAACACATTTTCATAATAATACTAATAATATGTGGTGATCTATCAAACATCATGCAGGCCTAGATTGATGAAATAATCATAGTACAGTGACCATGTGTCAGCGATACAATGTCATGGACATCAAAAAAATATTGATTCTAAATAAATTCTGCAATTTTATATATTTCTGCTTTATTGCAACAATGTAACACTGTTAGTGCCAGAATTTTGTGGTAGTAATGCATGGATCAATATTATTCCAGTACCTTCCATTGCACAATGCTTGCTTGCTTTCTATTATAGTCGTGTATGCTTTTTTAAGACTTTTCCAACTTTTCAGCCCCTGGCTGGGCCAGTTGCCCCTGTCTTGGAGGTAGCCCCCTTGTTTAGCTTACCACCCGATCCCGATGTCCCCTCCGAGGGTGACCTTGTTCCCCAAGGAGGCTCTTAGCTCTAATGCTGGGCTTTTGACCCTGTTGCTGGGCCTTTTGGAAGACTTTTGTGGATATTCATAGGACACACGCGCACCGCGGCTAGCAGCGGGAAAGAGCGTAAAGGGAGCAGAGGACTTATTAGAGACGCGTTTTAAATGGTCAGATTGAGTCCATTTGTACTATTGGACTGCCCTATGCCGATTTTGTGTTAGCCACCTATGTAATTGGTTACGCATTGACTTGGTTGTGAATTTGGAATAAAGGTGAGTTTGAATTTCGTTTACTGGACGTACCTTAATGACAAAAGTGATGTCCATACCTGTAAGAGGTTGGTCCTCTTGGAATATTTAGAGTAGGTTAGATAGTTGCTGTTTGATGTATTTTAGACGGGTTTCTAACTGATCGTGTTATTTTAGTGGCCTGGGTCCTCTTTTGCCAAACCTGGACCTTTGAGTTGGAGTATGGGGAGCCCTATTCCTCAAAAAGGCCTCCATTGTCCTATGGTCTCATGGGACAGTAGCCAGTGCCTCCTCGACTGCCACGTGACTTGTTTTTTCTGAGGGGGGTGACACCCTTTTCAACGATTAGGGCAACGTTGAGCGGATGCTCTTATGGGAAAGTAGGTAGAGCCACTTGAACTGCCATTTGATTTGTACATACAATAGCACAATGCTATCTGATGCGGTCTATATGTGGACAATATGGTTTTTATACGGTGTTTGATGATATATTTTCTGCAATTAATATTTCTACGGTGTTGAGATGTCTGGACTGGAGAAATATTTAAACACTACGATTCGAATACAACGCCATACGTGCTCGATTACTAATATCGTTATAATAAAACGGTTTTTTGTATTACTAAATTGTATTAGCAATAACAAAAACAAGGGAGACAAATACTTTATTTGATAAAGTGACTACTTGATACACACACAATACAAATATTTTCAAGCATCCGCAACAACTTGAAATAAACTAGTTGAAAAATAATACAATTAAAGGTTTAATTCTTTTAGAAACAGCCATGTAAAGTTTTGCAAACACAACGGGTTTTTTTTGTGTTTTACTGGTTTCTCTTGTCTATGTTTTGTATTTGCCTTTGAAAAATACTCATTAAAAGCCGAAAACCCTCAGTCAGGATTGATAATAATTTTGCACTGTTCGTTGTCAGATTTTTGCATTTATCTTCATCAAACCCTTATACACGTGATCCCTTGCTCGAGACAGTGCAATTGAAAGGATTTTTATTCGCCATACGGTTATATATATATATATATATATATATATATATATATATATATATATATATATATATATATATATATATATATATATATAGACATACATACATACATACATACATACATACATACATACATACATACATACATACATACATACATACATACATACATACATACATACATATATACATACATACACACATACACACACAGATATACATACACACACAGATACACATACATACATACATAGATACATACATATATACATACATACATACATACATACATACATACATACATACATACATACATACATACATACATACATACATACATACATACATACATACATACATACATACATACATACATACATACATACATACATACATACATACATACATACATACACACACAGATACACATACATACACACATACACACAGATACACATACATACATACATACATACATACATACATACATACATACATACATACATACATACATACATACATACATACATACATACATACATACATACATACATACATACATACATACATACATACATACATACATACATACATACATACATACATACATACATACATACATACATACATACATACATACATACATACATACATACATACATACATACATACACATACATACACATACATAGATACATAGATACATACATACATACATACATACATACATACATACATACATACATACATACATACATACATACATACATACATACATACATACGGCAGCTGTGAATTAGTATTTTAATCATATTGGAATCAATGGTGGTGTCAAACTTCCATGAGAAGATATAAATGATATTCTTAATCTTATTGAGCAAGACACGATAAAATTTCAGGATGACGATGCCGTATACTTGTATTAAACATTGAAATAGAATATGGGGATGATCAATATCGTCTCGAATTGCATACATAAATTAATGGCGGTAATAAATTTCGAAGGTACCGAAATGACCGATGATTATGCACATGCAATTGTTAATCTTCTACCAGATGGTCAGTATATTCACAAAATAAAATATATCAAGTAATTGTGTGAAAGTAATTTTGTTTTAAGGTGAAATAGAACCAATACACGAGAAACGTGTAAAGAAGAAATGCTGTTATATTAACTATCTCATCGCCGACAATGGTATATTGACTGGATGGATACGGTGTACTTGAGAAATGCATATCCCGTTAACGCTATATTTTATAGACTTTATGTAACTAATATTCTCTTGATATAAATTTTAATACAATCAATGTTGTTTTCGTTGATATAGTTGCTTTTTATCCATCCTGCTAGTTTTCGAAATAAATGTGAATAAATGTAAAACATGTTTCAAACAGTTTGTTGATTCTGTACATGAACCTATCCGTATATCAGACACTGGTACTCTACCTGATTTTGACTCATTATATTTTCTGAGATTTATTCATTTGTGCGTAATCAAAATATACATCCGAATATTAAATTATGGTTTCGGCGTCATTTAAATCTTGCACGCATGGACGACAATGGAACCATCGAAAACTTCAATAGATAATGTGGATGGGCTTCAAATGTCTTTCTGCCATGTATGCTTAATCGACATATACAATAAAACCAGTCTTGAACTACCACCTCTTTTACCAAAAAACGATAGTCTCTGAAGATAGGTGATCCCTCATAACATGTCACATTATAATCAGTAAATTTGTGCATTGAGAATATGGCCACTCAATAGAGGTGGTCTCACATAACAGTGATCCTTCAAAAGAC